>CAWUFW010000753.1:767500-1065000 GCA_963921515.1 Calotriton arnoldi
AAAAATAAAGGAGGTGGTGCCTGTGGCCCCCCTCCTAGAGTTTAATTTAACCCCAGGGAGCACCACCTCCCTGGGGTTTTTTAATTAAATATTGCGGGGCGCCTGCATTGGCACTCCACCTCCCTGGGGCTTTTTTAATGATTAAATTAGGGAGGCCTAGCCCCGGGGACCGTCATCTCCATGGGGCTTTGCAAGAGAAAATGTAGAGGGGGCTGCATGGATCACCTCGCAGACCCGGGGGCTGCCACCTCCCCTGGGCTTTAACTTTTATTAATGGGGGGCCGCACAGACCTCCCTGGGGCACAAACTTGACATAAATGCGGGGGGGCCACGCGGTCCCCCGCAGCCCTGGGGACATCCACCTTCCCAGGGCTAAAATGAGAAATTAATGGGGGGGTACGTGCCCCACAGAGCCCTGGGGACCGCCACCTACCCTGAGCTGTATGCTGTAATGGAAGGGGGCAGCGCGGCCCCCTACTGGAGCCAACATGGCCCTGGGGACTGCCACCCCACACAGCCGGCTCCAACAATGTCCCTGGGTGGCCACCCCTGGAACATTGCAGTTTGCTATGGCTTGGCAGGAGCAAAATGCGCCTCCAGGCACACTACTTGTTGGGGGATTAAGTTCCCTTGGTTGCTGAGGGTCCTTGGAGCTGAACAACCCCTCCTGTTACCTCCAGTAAGTCTCACACAGCGGTATTGCTAAGAGGTCTTCGGAGGCCATGCCCCCTTCCTCCACTCTTCAAACATGTCTCCTGGTGCACTACTGGTTGGGGAATGAAGTCCTCTTGGATGATGAGGGTTCTTGAGGGCCAAGAAGCCCTCCTGGTACTTTCCGTAAGTCCTACACAGCGGAATTCAACTCACAGCCACTACTACTTAAAAAAACATAGAAATGTACTGAAAAAAACAAAGGTTACAGGGTCATTATAGTTAGGAATTAGCATTTATAAAAACCTTAGAAATTCATTGAAAAACCCAAAAGTTACACAGACGTTATATATTTAGGAAATGGAATTTAAAAAAACTTCTAAATTCACTGAAAAAACCAAAGGTTACAGGGATGTTATAGTTAGATTGACGTTTCACTCATACAAAACCAGAGAAATTCACCCAAACCCATACTTACACACCCACTGATTCATAGGTCTACACACACATCCACTCAGTCACCCATACAGCCACACATACACCAACTCACTCACTAATACAGCCACTGATATATCCCATACAGCCACTCACATACTGTCAGTCACCCATAGAACTACTCACACACCTATAATGTCAATCACACAGCCATTTACTCACCTATACAGTTATACACATACCCACTCACTTATTCATACAGATACTGAAATTAAATGAAATTTGTACTTGTAAAGCGCACCCATACCCCCAAAGGGGTGTCCAGGCGCTGTACGCATACCGCTGTGGAACCCTTCCTGGCTTTTCCCTGTGAAATGTCCACTCCTGGGCACCCCCAGGGTGAAGCCAGGCATCCCAGCGCTGTTGGGGCCGTTGTGGAGATTAAGCAAGCTATTGCCCAGAGTTGCAGAGTGGGACCCATGATTAGAATAGGCACCGAGGCGAGAATTATCAGGTCCGAGGAAATTGAGCCCAAGACCCGCCGAGGCGGGAATTGAACCCTGGTCAGATCTCTGCATCAGGGTCTGCCGCTCTAACCATTGAGCCACACTTCTCCATACTAACACATACTCACCTATACAGTCACTGACACAAGCACACACTCACCTATACAGCCACTCATAACCAACTCACTGACAAATACAGCCACTGATATATGCACTCATACACCCTTGGGGGCCAACGACCCCTCCTGTTACCTCCAGTAAGTCCCATACAGCAGGATTGCTGAGAAGTTGTCAGAGGCCACTCTCCCTTTCTCCACCACTCTGCAAACGCACCTCCTGGTTCACTAATAGTTGGGGGATGAAGCCCCCTTGGCTCCAGAGGATCCTTGGGGGCCAACAAGTCCTCCTGCTACCTCCAGTAAGTTCCACACAGTGGGTTTGCTGAGAGGTTTTCAGTGGCCACGCCCCCTTTCTCCACCACTCTGCAAACGTGCCTCTCAGCGCACTGCTGGTGGGGGGGTGAAGACCCCTTGGATGCTGAGGGTCCTTGGGGGTGAACAACCCCTCCTGTTACCTCCAGTAAGTCCCACACAGTGGGATTGCTGAGAGGTGTTCAGAGGCCATTCCCCCTTTCTCCACCACTCTGCAATCGCGCCTCCTGGCGCACTACCAGTTGGGGGATGAGTCCCCTTGGCTCTTCAGGGTCCTTGGGGGACAACTAGCCCTCCTGGGGGTCTTTGGGGGTGAACAACCCCTCCTGTTACCTCCAGTAACAGGAGGGGTTGCATTACTGAAAGGTTGTCAGAGGCCACGCCCCCTTTCTCCACCACTCTGCAAACGCAGCTCCTGGCGCACTACTGCTTCGGGGATAAAGTCCACTTTAGTCCTGAGGCCCTCAGGAGGCAAGGGAACTCATCCCCCCACCAGCAGTGCGCCGAGAGGTGCGTTTGCAGAGTGATGGAGAAAGGGGGTGTAGCCTCCAACTACCAATCAGCAATCCCACTGTATGGGGCATACTGGAGGTAACAGGAGGATTTGTTGGCCCCTAAGGACCCTCAGCAGCCAAGGGGACTTCATCCCCCAACCAGGAGCGCAATTGCAGAGTAGTGGAGAAAGGATGCGGGCCTCCCTCGTGTTGGTGGCTTTTTTTTAGGAAGGGGGGCCGCGTAGCCCCCTTACCATTTTTGGCCCCAGGGACCCCATCCCCCGGGGCATGCCCATTTTTAAAAATTAATTTGTTTAAAAAAGGGAGGGAGACACAAGGCCCCTCTCCCCAAGGCCCCGGGGGCCCCATTCCCTGGGACCAGGCCTTCATATTTATTTATTTATTTTAAATGGGGAGGGGCACCCGCCCCCGGGCAACCTCCCCGGGCCAACTTCGGCCCCGGGGACTCCATCCTCCGAGACCTGGCCTCTCTGTTGGGGAACGCGGGGGGAGCCTCAAGGCCCCCGCAGTCACTGCCTGCTCCCCGCCTCCTGCAGAAGCCGGCATTGCTTATGGACAGAGGGAGCTGCTAACATGCAGCTCCCTCTGTCCAAAAGCAATTCTGCTCCGCTTCATAGAAGCGAGAGCATTTTGAATGCTCTCGCTTCCACGAAGCGGAGCAGTGTTTGCTATGGCTTGGCGGGAGCATGCCATTGCAAACTGCAATGTTCCGGGGGTGGCCACCCCAGGACATTGCTGGAGCCGGCCCTGGGGGGGAGGTGGTTGTCCAGGGCCATGTAGGGCTCCTGGAGGGGGGCTGCGCGGCCTCCCCATATATTTGCTCCAGGAAGGTGGTGGTCCCTGGGGCCAGGGGACTGCAAAGGTCCCCCTTAATTATTTTATGTGTGCCCCAAGGAGGTGGTGGTCCCCGGGGCATCTTGGGGGAGCCAGAGCCAGCCCCACGCTTTGTTATTTATTTTAGCCCCAGGGAGGTGGCCGTCCCCAAGGCAGCGGGGGAGGCCCTACAGCCTACCCCCGCATTACTTTAAAAAAAAGTGTGCCGCAGGGAGGTGGCAGCCCCCGGTAAAGGGGGGTCCACGGGGCCCCCTTCCATATTATTGAAAATAGCCCCAGGGAGGAGGCTGTCCCCAGGGCAGAGGGGGTCCGCGAGGCCCCCCCATAATGTTTTAATTAGCCCTGAGTAGGTGGCGGTCCCCCCACATAATTGGAAATAGCTACAATTTCTGCCATTTTTAGAGCAGCTCGAAACCATTGCTTTCTACTTTATTAGGTGTGGGTGTTGCCAGCATAGCTGTCAAACAGACCTTTTGCTTACAGTGTGCATAGATTGGGTTTTGGGTCCTCCACTTTCAACCACTGGCTTCTTCAGCCAGTTTCCTTGAACCATTGGCTTGAGACTTGTCAATCAGGTCTTGACTCAGTGGAGGATTCATCTCTGGCCTAATGGTGCTGGTGATTTGAATGTGCTCTTCCACCTCCACCACAGGGCTTGCTACAGGGCTTGCACTGAACTGCATGGGGGACTACTTTACAACTGTAGCTGTCTTAATAGTTAAATCTAGGTTTTGACAGCATGGCTGTCAAACAGATATTTTACTTACAATAGGCATAGAATGGGTTTTGGGTAAGCCATTTTCACCCATTGGCGTTCCTCAACTATCCTTTTTCAACCAGTGGCTTGAGACTTGTCAATCATGTCCTGTCTCAGCCCAGTGGAGTTTTCATCTCTACCTAACACTATTGGTTCTTTGAGTATATTTTTCCACCTACACTCAAGTGCATGCATTGAACTGCAAGAGGGACTACTTTATAAATGTAGCCCTCTTTAATTGAAACACAAAAACTGGATGGTATCAAATGCAAGGGAGCATTCAAAACAGCTTGCCTTTTGTTTTCTGTATGGTTTTTATGTAACTACACTGCACACATTATTAGAACATGAATCTGAAACCTAATGGATTTGCCAATGCTTGCTTAAATGTAAATGAAGCTGGGCTTGACATGACCACAAAAGGAACTTTTCAGATTGTTTGTCTAACATTTGGGAATCAAAATGGTCATATTCCACCAAGCCATTCCTCGTACATGCTTTTCTTGCAGAACGGCATAGCAATTTCTCATTTTTTTACCAACCACAAAAATTCAGGAGTGTATCTAAGACTTCCTCAAACAGCGCACACAAACAAAATAGCCAGTTCTTCAAGTAAAAAGTATAAGAATTAGACCTCACAAGCATGACTGGTATTCACATCTTCAGTTAAACTTGAGTCAAATGTTTTTAAACCACAAAAGATTCATAACTCTTCCGTGCATAGGGACCGGGAATTCAAAGATTGCTGTAGACAAGAGCGTAGTTAGATTGTTACTTCCAGCCCTGGGACTGGCTGACACACAGTTTATTTACCCTCCCCTCTCTGTGAGCAAACTGGGCACTTAATGAGTCAATGAACTGCTGTACCCTACACTTTAGTGTCAGACTAGGTATGGAAGGAAGGGGGGCTCACCTGACACCTCACCTCCCTGTTCTCCTCCATTACTTTTTATCAGCTGCGGCCCGTGCAGGTAAGAGCGGTGGGGCGGTGTCAGGTGGGGGAGGATTTCGACGGACGGTGACGAAGGAAAATTAAATAAATAATTAATTTTCCCTCGTCATTGTCCGTCGAAATACCCCCTCCCACCCGGCCCCACCGCTCTTACCTTCACGGCCCACGGCTGCTTTTTAGGTCGAGCCTCGAGTAGCGCGCAAGCGCTGCTCTGCGAGACTTAAAGTAAGGGGCTTTTAAAAGCTGACCAGACGCTCGTGCGTCATGGCCTTTTCCCTGCGGTTACCCGCACGGCAGACATCTGTTTGCAATTATCGTGCCCAGACGCGGGCGCGATAATTGAAAACAGATCGCTCGCTGTGGCGCGCGCGCGCACACCACTCGCTTCTTTGAATTCCTTGTGTTTTCTTCCCTGTTTCTGCTCGGGCCTCCTGTGGGTGCAGCTCTGCCCCCACCCCTGCATGTCTCATGCTTCAGCCGGCACTGCAGTGTGTGGCTTCCTTGTTTGTGTATAGCAAGAGGTCAGGCCGCTGTCGTTTGCAGTCAATGGTCGGAGTCAGAGGCTAGTCAATGCCCCTCACTGGCCACAGCAGGAAGGCTAGTCAGGACTGGTGGCATGGGCAGAGAACAGGCACAGTGCTGTTTAATGTCAGAGCCCACCACATGGCAGTCTGTAGGAAGGACGCCTACTTCCATAATGTTCCTGCAATAACTAAAATATGCCATGCCAGTGAAGAGAAATGTGCTCCAATAACACATTATATAGAAATAATAAATACACATTTATTACTGCAGAGCACACGTAAAACCGCATGATATTACTTTAGGAGAGCGACATTTACATGTCTGGTTCCTGCCTCCCAGACTTCATGTTCCAATAATTTTAGACTGGAAGCACACTTCTGCTAAAGTCAAGACGACTCATGTATATGCAGACTTATAGGATGTGCATGCTGGGGTGAGACTGGGTGGGCACTGCAGGGTGCACAGGTGCAGGCATGAGGCTGACACCTTTAGGAGTGCAACTGACCCCTGCAGGAACCAAGTGCACAAAAAAAACTTACATGAAAGAAAGAACTGCTCCAGAACTCAAATGCAAATACCACATTAGTCAGCTTGAAGTAAAGCAGAGCATGTACCATGAAAGCTCCCTGGGGTTGACTGACACTACAAAATGAAACTTTTTGTGTACATGTGGACTGACAGTTGTGAGAAGTGCAAAAAGAGGGGGTCAATAAAGTAGAGTGCAGAAAATTAGAAGGTAAAGCAAGTATCAAAAACACTGTAAAAAATCAGTCATTTCAAAGAACAGCAATGTTAAAAAAAAAAAGAAATCAACCAGAAACTTGGCTGAGGATGCAACATGGATTTCAAAATTTTGCAACAGGAAAAAGACACTTCAGAACAAAAATCAAATAATGACCTACAAGCATCTACAAATAAAACAGGAATATTTAGCTAATATTCTCAGATTTCCCGTGCTGATTTACTAAAGACCACGATGCCTCATTTAATAAAGTTTGGGTCATGTGCTGTGGGTTTCCTATTTTCAAATAACCAATTTAAACAAGGTATCCCTTTTTACTGAGGTTCATAAAATCTTGCTGCACATTTGGAAATGCAAACATTCGCATGACTCGAAGCTGGTTAGAGTTAAGAATTGCTGCAAAATCCTTGTATTGCCTTGTTCTCACATGTAAATGAGCGCGAGCTTTTGGAAATCTCCCGGGGCCGGCGGCTCACGTGCACCACAACCAAAGTGAACTTGCTAATTGGATCGCAAAACCAGCTTCTCTGCGTTCTTGTGGAGGAAAACTAAGAAATAACGGAATGTGAGTGCGGGTGGTAAAAGGGCCTAAGCTAATCCTAGTACAGTAATGCACTTCTACTTTCACATCATTAAATGGGTCAAGGTTGAGGGGCGGGACAGGTTTCGATCTTAAAATAGGTCTTCAGAAGGAGGCACTCAGGGGGCAAGATGGAGTCACAAGATTTCTGCTGGAAAAAAATTATTTTTCAGGAGACTTCAGTGTCTTGGTGCCCTTTCGACGTTTTGCAGACTAATTCTGACCCAGGCTTCTGTTTCTGAAGTTTGTAACCAGGTTACCAGTACAAATTTGCTCAGGATACTGGCCTTAAACGCTTTAGTTACTTTTTATTCTTAAGTGTTTCTTTCTCACTAAACATTTCAAACAATCAAAAAAAAAGCTTATTACAGAAATAATGCATTACATTCTAGGCAAACAAGACGATCAGATCTTTATAGAATTGCAAAATCAATCAAATTAAAAACATACATTAAAATATTTATACAAAAATGCAAATATTAAAACACATAAATTACATGAAACTCTTCCTACAAGCGTTAAAAATTAAGGCTACCGCTATGGCCATCCGGTCTTAATTGCTCAATTAAAAATATGAATACTGATGCAACACTGAAAAACTTATTCTGAAGAAATAATGGATTCAAGTATTTTAGGCTCAGTGTTTTAAAAGCAGGACATTAAACAAGTTATTAAGATTTTTTTCAATCACATTTCAATCTGGTGCATAATCTTATGATAAATCCCAATACATTATAGAGACTAGAGCTCATTGATTGGATGACAGAGCTATTTTCCAGTCAGTCGCCGAACCCAGTCGCGAGTGATCGAGTGATCTGATTGGCTGGCCACAACATGAAGTGAAATGTCACTGCCGCTATTACAGGACACAAGGACTCAGTTCCCATGTCCTAAAGTTAAAATAACAAGCATTTGCAATGCAATAGCTCTCGCAATTATGCGAGTTTGAGCTATTGGCATTGTAAATGACAATGCCTTTATGTATGTTTTGTGTTTTTAAACCTATATAAAATGCATTGTTATTTATAACCAATAGGTCAAACTCTTGCAAATGTGAGACATATTGCCTTGCAATAAAGGGCCTTCTCATCCAGTTTGAGAGCGCGTTGATGCAATTCAGTACAGTATCTGCACTCTACAAAAACCTACATTAGATATGGTAAATATGAAATAATATTGTTTCACATTTGATGACCGTATAGGCTATCTAACTAGAAAACATGATTAACGGACACATTTTGGGCAACTCGTGACACGGGAGCATTTGTAAATGTTGCAATAAAAACAAGCATTGGCATAGCCAATAGGTCCGCCTTTGGACCTTATAAGTGTTTAGCCATGCAACAGTTGATGTTGTTGCACCAAGGATATTGTGCTGCATAACTAAATACTTTTAAGGTCCCAAAAGCGAGACCTATTGGCTATGCCAATGCTTGTTATATAAAAGCTGCTTACTTCAGGAACTGTATTTTGTTCTTCCCAACATGTGGTATGACTTCGAAATAACTAGGCATGACATATTATGACTTCCTAGCTCAGAGAGTTAACTTAAGTGCGGTCAGCACTCTTAACCACAGCACACACATGCACACACATATATGCTGCCCTTGTATGGCTGCGGGATATCCTCTCACAGGGTTTCGCTGTGAGATGCCGGGTCATGAACTTGGTAATTCAGGCCCCCAGAGTTACTGTTATTGGCTAATACGGTAGTTCTGGGGACCTGTGTTGTTTATGCATTATTCATAATACAAATGGACCTGATACGTTCTATTACTGGGCACAACAGACATTACAAGTACGTCCTGATGGGGGGCTTACTGTCTTTTTGTTGCCTGTCGAGTCCACTTTTCCAAGGCATGGGTTGAGGAACACTTCCTGGTGTCATCCTGGCTGTCTGAGAGGTAAGAGCTCGTTAGATGAACAATTAATGTAGGAATGGATAGAGAGGCCTATGTGTGGAGCGGTTACAGGTCATATGTGTGTGTGTGTGTGCGCGCTAAGATGTGTGTGCACATGCATGATGTATGGATAGAGGAGGAGGTTGTGGAATCTTGGGGCAGTGATTACTTTCCTTGATAATAAGCTTCACTAACACCCTATATTGAGGGGCATAGAGTGAGTGAGTGACTGGGTGAGTGAGTGCAATTGAGTACCACGTGACCTACAGATGTAGCCATCTTTAACGACTGAGAAAATAAAGTAAAAGGGGAGGAGAGAGGTAGAAACACAGTCAGGGACAAAATAAAAGAAAGACTAAGTCAATCAGCTGTCTTGGTCATCAACCTGTTTTAGAATACTCTGGAAGTCCAAAGCTGGAGGCGATGATCTATACATATTGCAATCTATGGTATCCTTTACGTCATGGATTCTATTGTTGGAAATGTATTGTTTTACTTTTCCTGGGTCAACAATGTCTGAATGAACTTCAGATAAAGAGACGCTTTTTAACTACCCACCAGGACAACTGAGCTGCCATGATCCAGCCATAAATTATATTTTCCTGAGGACAAGAGATGACATTTTTTGTAAAAAGTCTGAAAATGTAGTACCAGCATTTGTATTATACTTTGAAGACATATGATACTCAAAAGGCCATACATTTCAATTTTAAAATGGTTCCTTTGTTTGGCCTTTCTTTATATGTTTTTACTCTTACCTACCAAAGATTTCTGAATCTGTCTGGTTGTGAAAGACCTATTGGCTTAACAAGAACTTACAGTGTGCTTAGAGCCCACCCACTGCTTACCATTAGTATACTTCATTGTCACACTTATTTGCTTGCTTTTTTCATTGTTGGATTGCGTTAGCTCGCTTTTTTCTTGTGTGTGCCCCTCTCCTGGATCATCATTAACAACCACAGGGGCAGCCCTGTACACCTGAACCAGGGACAATCAGTGTTTAGTCCAAACAACGGTCCAAGGTATTAAAAAATTCAATTTTTCACAAACAAATAATAACATTACAGTTGTGCATAAAAAGACTGAAAATCAGAAAAACAGAAGAAAGCCCTTATAAGAGATATTTTTAGGAAAGTATGCAAAATTTATTCAATATGTAAATAAAAACAAATTATTAACATTGCGCTCAGGAGTATTTGTTGGTACACATAACAATTATTATACAATACAATACCAGACAAGTGGCAAACAGAAAAAATCACAAAGAAAAAGAAATTTTCAGAACAACACTGAAACGACAAAAACATAACAATGTGTCCTTCATTAATAGCGGCCACAGTTGCGTCGACGGCGTTTCGACCTTTGTCATGAATACATGGTCATCATCAGGACATAAATTTTGCTGAGCATCCAAGAAAAATTTCAAGTCACACGATGAATGTGTGTGACAAATACCAATAGTTTGGCACATCACCAATGCCAAATGGAAAGTTTTAAGTCAATGATGCAGAGTTGAAAGTAAATCATTCATAAAATACTTTTCATAAAATATTTTTGTTACCCAAGTGGCTGCATAAAGAAATTGGCACGATTAACCACGGGCAAGGAGAACCAATCTCCTTTATATTTCGCTCACACGTGGTGGCGAAAAACGTCCCCCTCTCGACATCAAAGTACGGAAGCCCCCCTGGATCATATCCTGTTTACCATGATTTTGATTGGCTCGCGTGTATCCTTGAACTACTTTTTTCTTTTAAGCACTCTATGAGAGTGCATGTGTTTACCAGCTCTGTCTCTTGTGTGCTTCTCCCACCACCACCACACTCTGTGCTGTTCTCTCCCTCATGTGCTGTTTGATCTCTCCCTTTTGTGTGCTTTTCCCTTACCTTCGTGCTCCATGCTGTTCTCACCTTTGTGTGCTTCTCCCCTCCCCATTGTGTTGCTCTTTCCTTAGTGTGCTTCTCTTACGCTGTCTGTGTTGCTCTCTCTCTCTCTCAAACTAATTTTTCCCTTCTTCCTGCCCCCCAGATTTTTTTGATTAATTAATCCCCACCTATCCGCTCCCTCACCCACTCCTCTGTTGTTCCCACTACAACAGTGATCCTTTTTTTGAGAGGGCCAGTAAGCAAATTGCTGCCTGCCCCCTCAAATTAATACAAGCATTGGCAAAGCCATTAGTTCTCACCTATGCAAGAGCTCTTGGCTTTGCCAATATGTTTTAGCCATGTTGTACACCAGCGTGGCTGCTGTTCAGCATGGCTAAAAGTTAGTGGTTTAAAGGAAAGTAGCATGTAGTGTTGTAAAGTGGAGTAGAGAGGAGTAGAGTGCAGTGTTATGGAGTAGAGTGGTGTAGAGTGGCGTAGAGTCTCAAGGAGTGGCGTAGTGTTGTGGTGTGTCATGGAGAAAGTAGATTGTCGTAGATTGGAAGGGTGTAAAGTGGCATAGAGTTGAGTGGCGTAGAGTGGAGTAAGTGTCAGAATGGCGTGGAGTGGCATACTGCAGAGTGTAGTGGCATAGAGTGGAGTAGTGTTGTAGAGTAGAGTGGCATAGAGTGGAGTAGACTGTCATAGAGTGGAGTGGCATAGAGTGGAGTAGTGTAGTAGAGTGGACTGGAATAGAATGGCATGGAGTGGAGTAAAGTTTTGTAGAGTATCGTAGAGTGGAATGGCGTAGAGTAGAGTAGAGTGTCGTATGGTGCAGTGGCATAGAATGTCATAGAGTGGAATGGCGTAGAGTGGAGTGGCAAAGAGTGGAGTGGAGTGGAGTAGTGTATCGTAAAATAGAGTGTAGTAAAGTGGCATGGAGTGGCATAGAATGAATTGAGTAGAGCGCAGAGGTGTAGAATAGAGTGGGTTAGGGTATTGTGGCAGTGCAGTGTTGCAGAGTAGATTAGAGTGGCGTAGAATGCAGTGGTGTAGAGTGCATTGGCGTAGAGTGCAGTGGCGTAGAGTGGAGGGATGCAGAGTAGAGTGGTGTAGAGTGTACTGTCATAGAGTCATCGGTGTAGAGTGCAGTAGAGTGGCATAGAGTTGAGTGGTGCAGAGTAGAGTTGAGTGGTGCAGAGTAGAGTGCAGTGGTGCACAGTAGAGTAGTATAGAATTCAGTATCATCGAGTGCCGTCTTGCAGAGTAGAGTGTCATAGAGTGCAGTGGTGTGGTGTAGAGTGCAGTGGTGTAGAGTAGAGTGGTGTAGAGAACAATGTAGAAGACAACAGAGGTGCAGAGTAGAATAAAGTGGCGTAAAGTGCAGTGACATAGAGTGCAATGGTGTAGAGCGGCATAGTGTGCAATGGCGTAGAGTGTAGTGGTGTCTAGAAGAGTGTTGCAGAGTAAAGTATAGTGGTGTAGAGTGCAGTGGTGCAAAGTAGTTGGTGTAGAGTGCAGTGGTGTAAAGTTCATTGGTTTTGAGTAAAGTGGTGTAGAGTGCATTGGCAGAGAGTGCAGTGGTTTAGAGTAGAGTGGCGCAGAGCTCAGTGACGTGGAGTGATGCAAAGTAGAGTAGAGTGGCGTAGAGTGGTGCAGGGTAGATAGCAGTGGTGTAGAGTGCAGTGGCATAGAGTAGAGTGGCAGAGAGTGCAGTGGTGTAGAGTAGATTGTTTCAGAGTAGAGCGAAGCAGAGTAGAGTGGAGTGGTGCAGGGTAGAGTGGAGTGGTGCAGGGTAGAGTGCCGTAGCATAGAGTAGTGGCGTAGAGTGCACTGGCATAGAGTGAAGTGGTGCAGAGTAGAATGCATTGCCGTAGAGTAAAGTGGCATAGAGTGCAGTGTTTCAGAATAGAGTGGCATAGAGTGGAGTGGTGTAGAGTAGAGTGGAGTGGCCTAAACTGGAGAGGTGTAGTGTGCAGTGGCAAAGAGTTCAGTGTTGCAGAGTAGACTAGAGTGGGGTAGAGTGCATTGGCGTAGAGTGGTGCAGAGTACAGTGGAGAGGCATAGAGTGCAGTGGTGTACAGTAGATTTTTGAAGAATAGAGTGCAGTGACACAGTATAGAGTGGCGTAGAGTGGAGTGGTGCAGAATAGAGTGCAGTGGAATAAAGTAGAGTATGCATGGTGTGGTAGCACACTGCCATTACAGACAGCGCATCTTCAATTGAAATACCCATTACATTTACACACACATACAGTTTTACTGATAAATGTATACAGCTCACAATTGATAATGTGTTTAACTGTTATCACCCAGTGTTATGATTTATTTTGATCTTATTAAAATATTTGTTTCCACCTCACTTCGGAATTACCAAAGATGTACTTCAGTTGTACTTTCCTAATTCTTATGTAATCTGAAATATCTGCACAGTTCATTTACAGACATTTACATTTTGTGTATTACAAAAAGAAAACATTGCACAGCCGTCCTCCAGCACACCCGCAGGGACAGCATGATTGTCACATAAATCCTCTCACTTTGAAGTCAGAGAAAAAAAAAGTAAACACCAAGTTCCCTTGGGAAGACAGAGCCTGGCATTTGGCCTCTGTCTTTGAATAAATGCAAAGCAGTGTAACAAGATAAAAACAAGATTTAAAGACCTGTTTACGAAAAGCAGCACTCTGAAGAATACAATAAACAGGGGATGGGTTAGGGAAGGGGCAAATGCAGCAATAAACAGGGGATGGGTTAGGGAAGGGGCAAATGCAGCCTGGACAGCCTAAAACAAAAACAGTCAGCAAATAGAAAGCAAGCAAACAAGAGTTACTAAACACAAAGTCAATGAATGGTAAGCATTGGGCAGAATGCATTCCCAGGGAAGCTTTCAGAATGTCCCTAGGATGACATTAGCAAGCCAGACAGCTGTGCTGTCTGGTAGGATTCGATTTAAAAAGCACTCTTAAACTACTTTAGTTTCATTTCTTTTAATTACTGATACATCGTGGATTGGCAAATAAAAAAGAGATGTCATCAGCGTGCCCTTGCATGATGTAACATGCATGTGCCTGTGTGCTCCTGCAAAATGAGGCAGCCGTTAGTAGCAGTTGTGTAATTGGGCCTTTTTTTTGCCCAAGTTGCATAGCATTGGCAAAAAAATGCATTATGCCAATGCTGTAGAGCATCACAAAAAGGAATTGGTAAAGCCAATAGGTCCCAGAGGTGAGATTATTGGAAAAACAAATCTGGTTTAATTTTTCCACACCTTAGCGTTTAGGACTTTAACATTAAAGTGGGTCATCCTTTAGGAAATATCACCCTTCGCTCTCCTCAAAATGCTGGCCATTCTCACAAACTGGTGTTTCTTTTTATGTCAAGCCTGGGCAGCGCATGCGCTGCTGTGCGATGCATGCTGTATTCGAGTATGACCCACTCTCCGCCCTTATTTTTTATTGGCTTGTGTCATTGTCCTTTGTAAATGCTGGCTTCTGATTTGTTATAGGCTTGTTAGACCCTCCTTAGTACCGCCTTGTCTTCATTTGTAACCTCCTATGAGGACTGGCCCTTTCACTTCTGTTGTTACACAGTATGTCTTATTTAATCTGTAAGCACTATTTTCTTTAAAGAGTTTCTCCTACTGCAGGCCCGACATGCTTTTTCTGCAACATTCAGCATGCCATGCGCACTTTCACTTTCTAAGAGCAGCCCGAGACAATTGCGGCCGCTTCTTTGAAATGAAATAGGTCTCGCATTTACAAGAGTTTGAGCTATTGGCATTGTAAATGACAATGCTTTTTATTTATGTGTTAATTATCAAAACAGATAAATATGAGCCATTGTCATTTACAATGCCAATAGATTAAACTCTCACAAATGCAAGACCTATTGCATTGCAAATGTCTTTGAAGTTGTAGCTGCATAATCCCTCGGCTGCAAAGCAAGAGACCAGAGTTGCAATGAAAGCTTCCACACTTGACCATATTGTATGATGCCGGCGAAACCAGTTCCACGTCACAATATCGATCTCTAAAGTATCGACCTACATGTATATTGTGATCATAATATAGAACCCCAAAGGATAACCATGCTACGTGTAGAATTACTATCATTAACTCCACGGTGATGATACTTTGAGAGTCAGTAGTCAATGTGTTGACCAGTGTTAAGCGCTGTGTAAACAATTTCACATCCACATCTAGGTAAGTCTAGGAACTTGCTCGACATTCCCTGGAAAATTACTATCACAATGTAACCCCCTACAGCCCTTGTGTTGTAATGTATTATAATTGCATTTATTTAGCGCTTACTACCACTGACGAGGCGTGGCCATGAGATTGCCAGACGAAGCCATATTTCAGCGCTCTTCACCAAATTTTGGTTAAGGCATTATTTTACATTACACCACTGTGGCGAAGGCAGAGTTCTAATTTTCAGTGCGGAATATAAAAATAAAACTTATATTAAACAAACAAAATCCATGCATTAAAGAAACAGAAGCACTATAACAAATCATAACATCAAATAGCAAAATTAAAGACAAAAGGTGAAGGCCTAAACTGGACCGTAAACGCTGTGATCTAATACTTATGACTTTTTGGCACTGATTTTGATGCACAGTCGTTTTATTTCATTTTCACTTTACTAAGACAATCCAATAACCAGCCATGAGGCGAATGGTTTTGCTGTAACTGTACTCCCTGGACTGCTACAGGTCCTCACCTCTGCAGCTGCTCTGCAGCCCCCGCCAAATCTGTACTGGGACCAGCGCCAAGAGGCCTGAGATCCTCACCTCTTGCAAGAACCTTCATTTCTTCGGTCTCCAGACACCTGGGGCTTCGAAAGCCCATGAATGCATCAAATTGTTTGAGAAGGTTGGTTGGCTTCCATCACCAGGTTTATCCACAGGGTTCAGAGCCTGGTCAACACAGGTCCACAGCAGGGGGTGGAAGCGCGCAGCGCGCGCCCCCCTCACCAGTGTCAGCGGGATGGGAAGTAACAGTTGAAGCTTCCTGTGCAAATCTACTTAATGGGAAACACCAGGGAAGAAAGAAATCGCTGCAAGTATGTCTGCGGAGCCACTTAATATGAAGCACGCATGCGTTCATTAATTCTTTCCAAATCAATGCACCGCTGTTTCAAGTAGAGTTAGGCTGGATAAGAAGCTTAATTGGTGCACATTCGAACGGGTACGGAAATCGCAAGGCCGAGTTATGTTCATAATCCAGGACATCAACAGGTGACCCCTCTGATGATGAGGGAGGCCTTGTTTCTGTCTCTAAATCCACGTGACATCTTGTTTGGAGTTGCGATCATCTGACCCTCTTCGTGTCGGCCCCTCGGAGGAGAACCAGGGGAGAACTGGGGAACCAAAAGCAGCCCTGGCAAAAATGCTCAAACCAGCCCGCACTCTGCGCTTCCTAGCGCAATCCCTCTCTTTCCATCCATCCTTTCGCTCTCTCTCCTTCTTTTCTCTCTGTTCTCTGAACGCTTTCTTTCTATTTCCACCTCCCTCCCTTTCCCTCTGTCTTGAAGCCTCCCTTTGCCTGCTACAGTTAACCCCGGAGAACTGGGGAAAATGACAGAGACACCAGTAGTGACCCTGGACTTTCAAAACCAGCCTTCAAGTGATCCAGCCCTCTGGGGAAATGCCCAGTGGAATAAAAGGCCTGTCCCTCCTTGAGGGGAACGTGGGCTTGGAGCAGTGCTTAATTTGAGTTGGTTGTTTCCGTACTCGGCACTGGCATTTCACTGTCAACACCAGCACTTAGGACAGCCTACCACATGGTGGCTCTGTTTGTCTAATTTTGTGATGATTGCAACAACAGTTGTTTAATAATTCAATATAAATTAAAATAACTAATACCTGCAACTCAAAGCTACAAGAATAGCTTGGCCAGCAGGTATTAGTAATTTGTAATGTACATTAGTATTCAGAATTGTCACACTTGTAGGAGTGGGATGGTTAGCTGTGTTGGTAATGTCATTTGCAGTGCAGGCAAGGGCAATGGGTGGTGCAAGCTGCAGTGGTCTCCAGACATGGGCTTGGCACTTATTTTTTTAATAAATGAGGCTCTGGCTTAGTGAAAGTTCTGAACATTCAGCAAGAGTTAGCAATGTGCATAAAAGCAGATCTTTTCGTTAGAAGAAAGGGCCTGTTTTTTCATTGGGTGCCACGTGGCAGTGTAGGTTTGTGCAGCACGTAAATATGTTTGATATCATATCAGGGACTGGTGTATCATGTCCAACCTGGCTTTGCTATGGGATGTTATAGAACAGGGTCCAGACGGGCTGGATCCATTCTATCCATGTAAGAAAACTTTACATGCAACTAAACTAAGAAAAACATTTACATATTTTGGTATGGATCCAGCCCCCCTGGACCTACTTTAGTCCCCCTGCGATATACAAAGTAGGTGTTTCACACTAAAATGCATGAAGATATCTTTTTCAGTGTTTTGAAAATTATTAATTGTTGAATGTCTTTTTATACCAAACATTGAAAACAATACCATGTCTGAGAAAGTTAAAATTGTCAGATTACAGCAGCGAAAAACACGGATTAGGCAAGCTTTTCGTAAATCCATCTATCTGCATTAATTTTATTTTATTTATTTATTTATTTATTTTTATTTTGGTGGGTTTGTATAGCGCGAACAAGACCCTTGTGGGTATCAGAGCGCTTTACAGGGCAAATATATCGACATATACATATAAGTACAGTGAATTATGTGAATACAGTTGAGGTAAAAATTAGAGACTAGCATAAGCTTTCAAGAGTGTATAAAAAAGGTTCCGGTGAATTTGGCCAAGAGAATCGATTTCACTTCTTTTTGAAAAAGGCTGCGGACGGGTTAAGTCTCGTTTCTGGGGGCAAGGCGTTCCAAATCCTGGGAGCCATTCCTGAGGAGGTACGGTTGTACGTTTTCTTCTTGGAGAAACGTTGTGGTTTAAGTAGCAGATTGTTAGAGCTCCTGGTAGATCTGTTACCACCCGATAGTACTAGTTTATCCGCTAGGTATCGCGGGGTTTTGTGATGCAATGCCTTATGTGTCATACAGGCGATTTTCAAATGGATTCTGGCCTCAAAAGGTAGCCAGTTGAGGGCACGCAGGTCAGGGGAAATGTGGCAGTTTCTTTTGGTGCCTGTGATGAGTCTAGCGGCTGTATTGATTGAGGCTCTTAGAGGGGCGGTTGTTGATCTGGGCAGGCCGCAGAGAGCAACACTCCCATAGTCCACTCTGGGAATTACTAGAGTTTGAACTGCCTGTTTAAAGTCATTTGCGTGTACGAAGGGTTTCAGTTTTCTCAGGGTGTTCATCTGGAAATTTGCTCCTTTAGTTGCAGCGCTGATGTGCTTCTGCATATTTAGCTTATTGTCCAGGGTTATTCCTAGTGATTTAGCGGAATCAATGATGAGAGGTTGATCATCGAGTGCTGTTAGGTGCTTCATCCACTCGCGGATGATGGTTGTTTGGTTGGGGGGAGCGATTAAGAGAAATTCAGTTTTTAGGGCGTTTAGTTTTAAATGGTTCTTTGCCAGCCAGGTCTGTGTTTTTTGGAGCATGAATTCAGGGACTTGATGTCTTCAAGTGAGTGGACCTTAATGTAGAGTTGTGTGTCGTCTGCGTACATGTGATATTGGATATTTGAGGAGTTGAGAAGCTCAGTGAGTGGTTCCATAAACAGATTGAAGAGTGTCGGAGAGAGGGAGGATCCCTGGGGTACTCCCAAAGTGACTGGGGAGGGGTTAGATAGAGATTGGTTGATCTTGAATCTTTGTGTTCTGTTTTGGAGGAAGGAAGTGAACCAGTTTAACACCGTACCTGATAGACCTATTCTATGTTTCAAGAGGTCTAGTAAGTTGTCGTGTTTGACTGTATCGAAGGCTGAGGATAAATCGAGCAGGATTAGCAAACAGGCTTTGTTTTGATCCAATATTTGTAATGCGTCATCTATTATGTGGGTCATGGCTGATTCGGTACTGTGCCCTGATCAAAAGCCTGATTGGAATTGATCGAGCAGGTTGAAGTGGTCTATGTGGTTATTGAGCTGCGTGTGGACTCATCTTTCTAGTAGTTTGGCCAGGGTCGAGATGTTGGAAATTGGGCGATATTTATTCAGGTCTGACTGGTCCGCCGATGGTTTCATTAAGATGGGGGATACCTGACCAGTTTTGAGGATATCTGGGATGGTTCCGTGCAGAAGAGAGGTATTAATAATCCTAGTCCAAAGGGGCACTAGCAGTGGAGTGAAGGCTTTTATATGGGTTGCTGGGAGAGGGTCTGTGAAGTGATTGGAGGGATTCAGAGCCGTGAGCGTTTTTAAGATAGTTTCTTCGCTATAGAAGGTGAAGGCGGTCCAGGAGGCGTTGTTTTTGAGGTCGAGCTTTCCAGAGCAGTTAATCAGGGTCCCTGGTGTGGTCAATGAGGTGTTCATGTGTGGGTCGGTATGGGATAATAGATCGTTAAGTATGTCTGCCTTTAAGTTTTCAGTCTTTGTTGTGAAAAAGGAGGCAAGTTCCTCGCAATTGGGGAGTGTTTCAGGATTAGATTGGGGGGAGTGGGAGACACCCTTAGATTGAGCTTTGATTATTTCGAACAGTCTTTTGGGATGATTCTTGGCTCGGTCTAATTGTTTACAAATGAAGTCAGCTTTTGATCGTCTAATCTTTCTGTAATAGGCATTTCTCGTGCTTCTTAGTAATTTGAGGTGGGCCGCGGATGGAGCGGCTCTGCATTGTCTTTCAATTGCTCTCAGTGATCTTCTGTCTTTATTTAACCTACCATCATACCAGGGGTTCGAGTCTTTTGTAGTGACTCTTTTCAATTGTAGGGGAGCTGGGTTGTCTAGTACCCTGTTCATAGAGTGAAAGTAGTGATTGGTCAGATCATGAACATCCTTTAATCCATCCGGTGGGGGTGTGAGGATGTGACTAGCGGTTGCGAGTGAGGTAGGTTTGACGTTTTCTAGGTTCCTCTTCCAGATTTTCGTTCTTGTAGGTTGGACAGAGAGTAGTTTAACTACTACCTTGATATGGAAGGTGATTATGTGATGGTCGGACCAGTCGCAGGGGAGGATCGATTCCAGCTGGGTAGAGTCTGCTCTGGAGATTACTAGATCGAGGGTTGCACCTTTTTCGTGGGTGGGGCTGTCACAGATTTGGGACAAGTTAAGGTCAGACAGGAAAGCTTTGAGGCTATTGACCTCTGGGTCGTCAGGATCGTTCCAGTGGAGGTTGAAGTCCCCCAGGAAGATCTGAGTATTCTGTTGTCCGATATTAGTGGCTAGGATGTCCATTATGTGTTCGATGAAGATAGGGTTGTTTCCAGGAGGATGGTAGAATGCATGTAGTGAGCATATTGGCTTGTTATTGCTCGTGATGTCTAGGCAAAGGTATTCACAGGAGGAGAGCGCCGGGGAGTTGGAGCAGTTCACAGAGAGGTTGTTCCTATGGATGCAGGCAATACCACCCCCTAGCCTATCAAGTCTATCTAGTCTTGTGATGTAATAGTTTGGGGGAACTAGTATGTCTAAGATGGGCGAGGGTGCTTCGTTTAGCCAGGTTTCCGTTAAAATTATAAGGTCTGGTTCATTGGTTATTATGAGGTCAGCTATATCAGCGGCATGACGTGCTGCCGATCTACAATTTAGTAGTATACATTTTAGCTGGGCCTTGGTGGGGGTAGTGTTGTGGTTGTGAAAGATGGGTACTCTCTTGAGGTTATTTTCAACAATACCTCTGGGAGTGTGTCTTGTAACTCTAGAGGCATTGGAATAGATGGGTTGGATTAAGGACAGTTTCTGCGTGTTATCCGTGTGTGCAGGTTCAGGGGGTGGGGAAGGGAGCTCGTAGGAATGAAGTAAGGAGGTAAGATCTTTCGGTGATAGGGGGATTATTTTCCTGATCGGACGGGATGAAGCATTGGGGTAAGGTACTGTTTTCCATCTGGGGAGCGGCTGAGGCGGGGGCTAGTGCATGGCCGATGAGTGAGTTTCGCTTGTGGCTTGGGTTGTTGCAAGATTAGGTCATGAAGGGTTTGGATGTCCTCTTTGATTTGTTGTAGGGATAGTAGAATCTCATCGAGTCTGTGTCCGGATGTAGGAGCTATCGTATTGATAGCCTGGGCTGTGGTTAGGTGAGGAGGGGTTATTGCTTGTGTGGAGTCCTGGGGCGTGTCATGGGCTGGTTCGATGTATGGTGGTTTTTCAATGTGATAGTCCGTGGAGAAGGGGGGGTGGAGAGGGGACGACAAGGGGTATTGATGTGTACTTTAGGAGGATCTGATTCGTTGTATGGCATTATTCCCGAGTGGTAGACCCTGGGAAGGGGGGTAGTAAGGAGGGGACGGGAGGGGGTATGTGAGCTGTAGGAAGAGGGACGGTGAGATTCGTAGTACAGGGAGAGGGAGAAGGTGGGACTGCGGACTGATCGGGAGGAGGTGTGTAAGGAGAGATTGGAGCAGAGTCTGCAGTGGAGTTACTGGGGATGGAGAGGGAGGTGGGGAGGGGTGTGCTATATAAAGGGTGGGCGAAGGTGTGGTTGTGGAGATGGGGAGTGGTAGTGGAGGGCGAGGGGGCGTATGGGAAGGCTGGGGGCGAGGTGATGCGAGTGTGAGGCGCGGTGGGTATAGTAGAAATTATGGTGGTGCTGGGGGAGGAGTCGGGATTATGGAGATGTAAGTCATTTAATGGGGTGTTGGTTAAGCCTGGGGTGGGTGTATTTGCACTATGGGATACCGAGGGAGAGTGTCTAGATGGGGAGTCAGGTAGGGAGTCAGTCAGAGCGCTGGGAGAGTGGTTTGTTGGTGAAGTGGGATAGGGTCTTGCAACCTTTGCTTTGATGATCGGGAAGATGTTATCCAGTATATTAAGGTTATGGTCCGATGCCTGCATGAGGATGATCCCATTATGATAGATGGTAATTGTAGCAGTCGCTTTGTAGAACGGGGAGGGAATGATAGATAAGGTAAGACCGTGTGCAGTTTTCTTAGTGGATGCAATTGCGAATAGGGCGAGAAAGGCTTTCCGCCATTGTGCTCTTCTTTTGGTGTAGAGGATAATGTTGTTCGTTATGTGCCCTGTGTTATTTGAGAAGTAGGGGTCAGAGATTGGGGTTTCTGGGTGGGATTTTAATAGACTATGTTTAAAGCCTTTGGCCGCCTTTTTTGAGAGGCAAGGGGGGTATTTGATGGAGTAGGTGTGCAGGCCCATGGGCTCCATAGTGTGGGTTTGGTTTGTTAGGGCGGGGTGGGAGGGGGGGTCTGTGAGTGGGAGAAGTAGTATGAGAGGAGATATGTTTGGAGGCTTTTTTTTTTATTGGGATGGGGTGTAAAAGTCAGGGGGTATGAGAAGTAGTAGGCCTCCCTGTTAGTTACAGATGCTGGCTCCTTGGGGTAAGTCCTCTCACCATTACCTTGGTGGGTCCCCTAGTGGTAGGTGGATGAATCAAATGTTTTGAGTGGCTAAGAAGAGCCATGTGGAGACACACAAGTCCTCCTTTTAAGCATTTTCTTAGAAGTATTCTGAGACACACAGTTCCATTTTTCTTTTGTCCAGAGAGTAGAAATACACATCTATGACTTAACCCCAGGAGAAGAAGAAATTGTGCCTGGTCATGCAACTCTACAGCACAATTGCTCTAGGGATGCACCATTCAGATCATGAACCAGAGAATGCCTCCATCACCAAAGGATTGGGTTCCAATTACCATGATTCACCACAGTCTTTCTAAAAACCTAGCCCACTTTTGTGCAGCTCTCTGCAAAACACCCAGAACAACCTCAGATCAAACCAAGGCTTGAACCTCACTCACCCTCAATCAAGGAATAATGGGATGGATCGGTGCAACTTTGTAGTCTTAGGCACACTAAACTGGAATTCCCCATACCTCGCTTCCACTGGTGGTACTCCTCACTTCAATGGTACAATCAATGAAGACCCTCCCCATAAGAACATCCTTCATTTTGCTCTGAGTTCGGCACACCTATCGTCCAACCTGCATCACATGATTGCCACTTGACTCTCTGGTGAACCCTTTCCTGAAACTGACCCCTGTCACTAGATCTAAATTAATCGATAGAAAAACTAGTCTTAAAGGAATCCAGATATTAAGCTGGCCAATACCATTATATATGATAACATACAGCATAGCAAATCTCAGGATCCCGTCGAATAAACCAGATCTGGTTGTCTGGACACAGATGACCAGGGTGGTACTCTAAAGGTATGTCAACAAGACAGAGGTCCAATTATTAGACTTTAGGCTCATGCCCTTGATAAGAAATGACCTAGGAGGTTTTGCAGGCCCTGCTTGGCCTTCCTCATCTCTTCACCCTATGTACATTAATATGCTGGGCAGCAGGCTGCACTGGTTGCTCTTGAAAAGTACCTTGATATCATTCGCACATTTATATAAGTTACAGTGGTGGAGAGAGCATTCTGATGGATGGGGATATATGGAAACCAAGTGATTTCTTAATGGCCTGCACCTCTGCACGATCGCTAGGGGTGGGAAGAGGTTGGAGGCTAGGACCTGCTCTGTGCCAGCGAAGAGCCGGGAGTCAGAGAGTGAGCACCATCTACTCAGCTTGCCAAGAGCCTGACTATACCTGGGATGGAAAGAGTGAAGCTGGAGGAGGGTGGGGGAGGGGCTGGTGCCTGCTCACCCAAAGACTTCCTGCTCTGAGCCATCATCATCATCATCATCAGGAAATCTTCCTTGCATGGACTGTAATGCACCACAATTTATGGGATTGCGGAGCTTCACTGTCCATGCAAGGCGGATTTCCTGGCATCGCAGACCTTTGACCCCAAGTGACATCACAGGTTTGACCCTGTGTCTAACCCTTCCCCTCAACACTATTTTATAGCACTAAAACACCACTTATACCTATAACCCCCTAATGATCACGATCTAGTGATTATGCTTTAATGTTGGAATTTGCACAACAGTTAATCCTTTTGTTGTTTCCTGAAGACTAGTGGAGTAAATTGGTTTTGGACCTTCTTGTGAAGCTATTCTAAATACTCGAGCCAGATGTCGGTACGATCACCCATCTGTGGAAGATTTGCTGTTGTGAAGATTTTGACGGGGGTATCAGGGTATTTGTTTGCAGATGCATTTTGGTATTGAAAGGTTTGATTCTGTCGTTGGTGGATGGTGGGCATTGTTAGTGGCAAAGGCACAGAGAAGCTCAAAGAACACTTGATAATTCCAAACAGCTCCTATATGCTTTTCCAGTGCATCGTTCAGTTGAGGAACAGCCACCAGCAAATCGAATTAAGCCCCTGAGATGACCCTAACTAAGTTAAGGTACATTCCTTAATGCACCAGTAGATATTGCTTTAGTGTTCTCCGTGAAGGAGATTCCAGAGGGTCTATGGTGACAGGGACAACTCAGCAAAAGGTGTTTATCCTGCTGCAAAAATCCCTTTTATTGTAATGCTCTGGTCGCAAGTGCAATATTAGAACCAGTTGGTCTGATTCACAAAGATATTTGCAAGTGAACATTTGACACAGAGACACAAGAGGCCTTTTCATGAGTGCAAAACAACTTTTGAAATCACAGACGTGGGATGACACTTGTAGAAAGATTTGCTCACACAAAGATTTTCATGTACGCATATCTTCTCCTGGTGATGTTGAGTGTCAGTTACTGGGTAATGAGGATTCCAGAGCTGGAATGGCCATTCATTTTGGGTATATGCTAAAAGATACAGTAGATTTTTACAAAATTCAGTCGACCCCCTTACCACCCTCTAAAAGGTTTGAAGTTTACTCCCGACAAGAGTGGGAAGTGGAAGACGTCATCCCTAAAATTGGGAAGGATGTTCCCCTCTTCTTCCAACCTTTGGGAAATCTAAAATGTAATAATCTACGCACTTGTGAAGCCATAAACCTCCAAGTGTAGATGTGCTCAACTTCCAGCTTATCTAGCCCATCACGCATGAGCAGATGGCTCTCCACGGTACTGCAAATGCTCGTTGAGCAACCACCGGTCTGAGAGACACTGCTCGCTAAGCAAATACACAAGCCATCATTTTGTCTCTAATAGATGAAGATCTTCGTAAAGGAACTCAGCTAGTCTAATCTTTTCGGACTTCATGCGGTTTCACAACTGTCACATTCCATCAGACTCCAATGTAGAACTCGATATACCGTGCTTCAACTTCACCCACTCACCACTCTCCAAGTGCTTCCAGTGATAGGAATGTCCTCATCCAGATTTCTACAGACTCTAAATGACACCTATAGATTATATGGAGTTATTAGGCATTAAATTGACCCCCTCCCCCCACCCACGCTCTTACCTGCACCAGGCGGCAAACTCAGGGATTGCCCCGGGCGGCAATAGGTCTAGCTACGTCACTGTGCATCCTCCTCATGGTCTCTAATCTACACTGTCTCCTCATTCTTGATTCAAGGGGCTGTGTAGACCACCTATTCTGTCTCTGCATACCCATTGCTAGCATCCTTTAGTTGGGTTCTTGGCTAATGGTTGGGCAGGGACACAATGCCGGTTCGTTGGTGTGCACATGATATTAAAATTCTTCATGGTTTGAACAATTCTGGCCATGTTCTTCTATTTTTAAGCCAATAAGGCCAATAAATCAATTTCTTCAAACTTTGCACAAGTTGAATATTGCAGTAGTCTAGTTTTCATCTGTAGAAAAGTTGTGAATTTTCACCTGTCAATGGAATGAACCACACAGAAATGTCCAACAGTTTGCCAGAAGTTCAGGTGTGTCGGCTCTCCGGGGTAGGTGAGGCTACAAAATTTTGTGAACACCCAAATAATTCCAAGCAAACCTTTGAAGTTAAAATCCCCGTTCCAAAACGGTAGGAGATTTACTCCTGTCAGAAAAGCAGTAAATCTGCTTCAATATGGGAATAGGAAGAGAGCATCTTCAAAAGGAGGTAGGAGAAGGGGTTCTTCATGGGTGGAGGTGGAGGTTGGGACGGGGATATTTTTCGTGGGGACAAAAAAAAAATTACAAAAGTTGCAAAGGGCAAATCACACTAAGCTGACGTTTTCAAATGTAGAAAAGGTGACATTTTTGGGACCATCAAAATGTTAAATATTCGAAAAAAAATTAAGACAATCCTACGTGCTTACATTTTCGACTTTTCTTCCTTTTCTTTAGTGAATCCGGCCCAGATTGTCACATCCTAAACTCCCAAATAGAGTGTATGTATGTGTGTATGTGCGTGCGTGCGTGCGTGCGCGTGTGTATATATATCCCAGATCAGTGCTTTAAATGGGAAAAAATAAGTGCAGGTACCCATTAACATGAGCTAGAGGTGTAGTGAGTGGGCGGGGCTAGGGGCGGGGCTAAGGGCAAGACATGATGATACTTAACGACTTCTATAATAGTTGCAGCACATACCAAAACACATGAGAAATGTGTTTATATAAACAAACTCGTTACACAAAATGAAAGAGAAATGCGATATGTTAACATTTCCTTTTTTTTGCAATAGTTGCACCTTCTTAATGCCATACTGTTAATTGCTGTTGTTTGGCACAATACTATGGGGCAGATCTACAAGAAAGTGCCGCAGCGTGGCGCTGCAAGCCCTTTGGCTGCGCCACGCTGCGGCACTTTCAGAGCACAGGAATGCGACATATTTACAAGAATATGTCGCATTCCTGTGCTCTCCCCTGCGCTGGCGCACAAACAGCTGCCAAGCGCCGGCGCAGGCACCCTTGCACCATGGTGCAAGGATGCCTGCGCCATGGGGAGATTGTTTCTGTGCAGGAAGGGGCACCTTTCTGCACAAAAACAATCAGTACAGGCTTTTTCCTCTTTCAATGCGTGCTGCAGAATGCAGCACGCATTGAAAGAGGAAAAACGAGGAGAAATGAAAACATTTCTCCTCGGTGCGCCTCGCTACGCCACCTCTAGGGTGGCGTAGCTCAGACGCATCTCCAGAGTTACGATTTCTCGTAATTCTGGAGATGTGTCTTGTTCCATGGGTGTTGCGTGGGAACACCCACAGCAACACCCATGGAACGCCCCTTCACCGCAAAGTGCTGCGTGTGAAGGGACGGTATTTACAAGGAGAGGAAAAGTCACGCATGGTGGCTTTTCCTCTCCTTGTAAATATCGAGGAGCCCCCTGCGCCACCAGTACGTCACGAAAAGTGACGTACTGGTGGCGCAGGGGGCTTGTAAATCTGCCCCTATATATTTTAGAGCACAAGAGTAGGAAGAAACTGAAAATACCCCCACTTCGAAGTGCTGCGCTTTGAAAATCACACGCGCACACTAGCAGGTAAAATGAATCTCGACCCTGCTTTGTCAATCACAGCGTGATAGTGAGCACCGGACATTATTCAAATGAGCCCTGCTGAATAGCTCAGCTGGGACTCAGATCGGGGCTGCAGAAGCGGCGCCTTGGCTGCCAGAGACACGTTCTACTCCTGCTCGCCAGCACAGTCAATGAGCCTACCTTTTAATGAGTACCGGTACTCTCCTCGGCAGTAGAGAAGTGCCGGTACTCAGAGTCATAAATTTAAGAAGTGCCGGTACTCAGTACCGGTGAGTACCGGCCCATTTAAAGCACTGTCCCAGATAGTAAGCAAAGCGATTTCCTAACGAGAGGCAACCCTCTCGTCTCTGCAAAATAGGGCTTGTGTGGTGATTATTTAATGTAAGGCCTAATGCAGGGGCCTTTGTTGGAATCAAGTGTTAATCCCAGTCGAATGTTCTCGCTACAACAGGGACTAAATTTACGAGTGAGCACAAACAGTGTCCTGGTACATTTTGTTTGTGCGGTGTCATTCATCCGGTCGGGGTCGGGGGACTTCGTGCCCACCCGTCCAGCAACATGAGGGGTCCTCATTGTACACGGATCTGACCTGTTTCCCGCTTTCTTTCCCAGCCCGTTTCCTTGACAGACTGCATTCAAGGCACTTCAGAGAGGGAAAGATGGACACGGGTCCAGCAGGGCCGACTGCAGTGCCAGGGGCTGTCTATTCAAGCCCCCAGTTTCTGTTTTTCATGGGCATTTAATGGGCATCAGCTGGAAAAGGCTCCGGAACGAGGCCTGGGGTTGGGCACCTCGTGATGGACCCTCAAGCCACAAACAGAAACCCTTTGTGAGGTTCAAAGGTTTGGAACCATTTCTTCAGAAAAGGAAAAAACTGGAAAACATCCCCTGCGGCCCAGGGTAGAAGAAAAAGTCTTCTCAGTAGTCACAAGCAGGGCCTGGGATTGGCAATGCTTGCACAAAGCTGTTTTGTAACAAAACAGTTTAGGTTTTGTTCAAGTTTAGAAGACGTTTTGATGGACTGCCCTGCAGGAAAATTGAAGACGGTCCAAGTTTGGCAAAGAAATTCCAGGAAGACCTTGACAGAAAAGGGTCTTTATGCCTTTTGTATGAATTACTCAATCGAGTATGTCTCTTTCTCAATATTTTATCTTGCATTCAAGGAGATATTTCATATTTTCAAACAATGTCAATGTTATGGTGGGCACAAGCACGGAGGGAATACATCACAGTACACTGTCATATTTATTTCTCTTTTGACCAAGAAGTTTTGTTAAGTGCTGCAAACTGACTTTCCAATAGAAAAGGTTAGAGCCCAATCTAATAGGGTAAGTTACCATGTCCAATAAATACCCTTCAATCACAAGCCCTACTTTGTGGTGAGTATAGTTGAAAACCACTTGAATAGTTCAGTTTTCAAAAGCTTCCTGAAACATTTGTGCTTGGGGCCTGACTATGCTGCAAGCCTAGGTCCTTTTAAGCACCACGATCTGCCCACATGTTCTATCCACTTGAAGGATGTGGCGGCTGCTAGGGAACAGTAGTGGTGCGGCGGGAAGAGGGGGCTAGAAAAAAAGAAAAGGCGACTTACCTGCCGGCCGCCGCCTCTCCTCTGTCCTCTTCTGACTCCCGTCAGATCACAGACTCCCCTAAGCCAATCTCGACGCTGGTGTCACCAGCATGACAGCAGCATCATGATTGGTCTGAGCGGCCTGGTTTGCCGCCCAAACAGTGCCTGGGACCTTTCTCCACCCGGCTGGGCAACACAATCAGTTAGGACAATGCTAAGTGCGCATGTCTGTTGTTCCGGCCAAAGACGGCCGGCCAAACCATCATGCGCGTGTGTGGTGTACAAATCACTCCTCCTCCCTCCAACGACAGCCAAGCCCCGCCCCGCCCTAACCTGGCTCAGTACTAAAAAGAAAATGATAACATTGTGTTATTATCATTTTATTTTTCCTTTCGCACTGCTCAGAGAGCAGTGGGGCAACGCTCCTCTGCCTTAGCGAAAGAGCCGCTGCTGCTTGGAGGATCATTGGTTGATCAGCTGGAGTGCTTTAAGGGTTGGTTTGTTTATGGACTGTTCCAAGATTAAGGCACATTGTAGATGCCTGGTTCTGAAGTCTTTGAAGTCTGACAATGAGATTCTTGGTAAGACCAGAGCAGATCATGTTAAAGTAGTCAATTGTGTTCCAGGATGAAGGCTTTCATTAGCCCTTTGTGGTCAGTATGAAGAAGATCGAGGATTTTCCAAAGAAGAGAGAGCTGTATGTTGACACCACTTTGCCACTGTGTTAATTCGGTGAACGAAAGTGAGTTTGACATCAAAGAGAACACTCATCTTACTTGAGGAGATGGTGTTGGGCGATTCCAAGCTTTTAGTGCAAGAGAAAGGTAAGTGAATTAAGCTCAGTGTCACAAGTCTCCATCTAGGTGCTCTGTTCGAGCACAGATGATCTCTCCTTCATCTGGTGGAACACATGGTCCAAGCAAAAAATAAGGTTGCTTGGATTCTCAGGACCATTTATCGAGATTGAACTGGATTTATGTGCCATCAGTGTATGTTTTCTAAATTTACCTATAATTTTCAATGTGACATGCAAGAGGCCTCTGAAGATATTGAAACCAATACACAAAGGGATGATCCTTGAGGAATGCCACAGAACACTGGGCATACGGACGATTCTACTGATCAGATCCTGACTTTCTGGATACGGGTGGTGAGAAATGATTGACTCCATTACAGTACATGTCTAAAAATGTCTACCTAATGCCCAATCCTTTCCAACATATTTGAGTGGTTGACAGTGTTCAGGTGGCAGACTTGTTAGGAAGAGCAAGAGCAGTTTTGTGTTCCAAGCAAGGAGGTAATATATTCTTCCCTTTTGGACTTTTTATCCCAAACAGGAGGTGATTTAATTCCACGTATTCTGGAAGTTGACTTGTCCTTCCCTTTCAATGATGTGGTTGATGAAGGAGATTTTGGCGATAAGCCAGCAGGAGGCCAGTCTTTCTGGGTAGGAAGATGTTTTGTTTCAGACGCAGTGATAAGGGTGTGTTTCAGAGGACCTGGAATTATTCCAGAAACAAGGGAGAAGCTGTTGTTGTAAGTTGTATCCATTGTGATTGTGGGAAGAACTATTTGAGCATGGCACTGAGCAAGTGCTGTAGGAGACTTGAACACTTTTGTATCGACAGTCAACCTAAACAGTTTCGAAAGGTTTGAAAGAAGTCAAGACGGGTTGTAAATTAAGAGTCTGAAAGGGAGGATAAAAAGGTTGTTTGTGGACATGAGGGGCAGCTTCTGCTCATCCTTTTGCCTTGAGCACTTGTTTCAAGCTTGTAGCCTAGATGTTGTTGAGGAGGCTCATAGCAGGTCTGGCACCTGGTTTGTCAACTCATATCTTATATTCTCCCATGAAAGTTTTGTTGGCTTTGGTCTGCAGGTGGTGGGTGATTTCAAGATACACTTCCATGAAGGGGGGTTGTATCCGGGGGCATTGGACTACTGCTGAAATGAAAGAGCTGTTGGGATTAATGAAGCCTAAGAACAGTATGCACTCAAAGGATGCTCAGGTAGAAATGAAAACTACAGTGCAGGACGATTCTGGTACAGGGTAATGCTACCCACCACCTGTATTATACTCTGTATTTACCAGTATGATTTTATGGCCCAGAGGAAAAAGGCCGTCAGGAAAAGTAGTATTGACTCAGAACCATGTCCCTCTATTATCAAGTATGTTATAATTGGATTCACACAAGAGGTAATGGATATTAAGATTGTGCAATTAAGGCTGAGTGGGGTTTATTAATATACATTTGAAGTGAGGGCCTAGAGTTCAAGGTGACTTTAGATGGGAAAAATAATGGGCTTTGGAAGGTTGGGTAGAAGTGGTGAGGTAAAGGGGCAGTGGTACTGGAGTTGTGTGAGAGGGAAGTCACCCTGGGTTGACAGGGCACAACACTGGGAAGCTGGGTGATGAAGTCTTGGGGTGAGGATATGGAGAAGGCTAGGGGCATTAAAATTACGCCAAGCAGTGGTGATAAATAGTGTTTCTTTAAGTGTATAGTGAGAGGTGTAGGAGGTGTAGTGTTTGATTCAGATGTAGAAGAGGTAAATTTAGTCTAAACAATAGTACTTTGTTTTTGAGGCTTTGCAAGATCTCTTCAAAGGCAAGTTAGTTCTTGCCATTGGCTTGCTTCTAGATAGAGACAGTACTGTAAACGAGAATGAGGTAAGAGATGTAAAAGAACAAATCTGTGGCCATCTTGGATTTTTGGCAGGTTGTTTGTGGTGAATTTAGGTTGAAGTGTGTTTCATCATGTAGACCTGGGTCAGTTGTTAGGAAAGGAGGTCTGTCTTGTTGATTTTTATGTTTGTAGTGATATAGGCATCAGCAATTTTTTGTTTCTAAGTATTAAGTATTGAGTTCATAGTTTTGTTTTTAGTCCTTTTCTCACATTTTTGGCTAATGATGCTGTTGGGTATGGTGGAGAAGCTCTTGGGACTGGCATAATGTAGTTGGAGCTTGTGGCCTCCTGTGATGTTCTTTCCTGGATGAATGAGTGTGTGCTACTTGAATGGTGAGTCATGATAGGTGCATGATCTCAGACTGTCTAGTGGAGCCGCAGAGCAAAAGCCTTGTAGCTAAAGTTGGAGCGGAGAGGGATGGATCAGTTTGGAGCAAGTCAAGCATGAACACCAAAGTTATTTCCTACAACCAGTAGTAGTAGCTAATAATTATTTAGCACTCAATGATGATTATGAGACACTGTCGCTGACACAGTAGAAGCACATTATTGTTGCTTTAGTTAAAAGGCAATTTAAAGTCCCATGTGTTTTCCTACCTCCAAAGCTGTTGTTTGACCTTACAAACACTTCATGGGCTATTATCATACTTTCAGTCCAAAGGGCATCACCTCTGCCAAGTGTAGTCTTGAGGCCAGAGGCAACGCAAGATGGCGACTCAGGAGTGAGTTCCAGATGGATCAACCCCTTCAGACACCCACACTCCTCTCCAGAGTGGCAATGGGACCTCCAAGGACAGCCAGCAACCCAGTATAACAAAGGGATGCCGAGGGGCCGAGCACAGGCTACCGTAATTCTGTATCGATCAATAAATGAACCACATAAGCTGGTGCAGGACACGGTGAAGAGTTGGCCATTATGCCGACTAGCAGGCCTCCGAGGAATGAAAATGAGGCCGCATTAAAGTGGAGTTGGGACTCATAAACACATAAAAAGATGGAAGTGCGTCCAATCACAGGGACCATTCGAACACAGTGAAGTGGCGACGCATCTCTCACTAATACCTGAAAGGTTTCAAACTAAAATGTAAACTGCTACCATAGAATTCACAGATCTGGAGAGTCTTTTCTGACCCCCTGGCAGCAATAAAGTATTAAGTAACAAATGAAAGATATGAGATATTCTGTATCCTCAAACATGTTTGGGACAATAATGGTCCAAAGGGGAAGGGCCTTTCTATAGGTAAACCTTGAAAATTCCCCCACACTAAATCCCTCACCAAGGGGTCTGGAGCCCGTGGCTCCCTTCGCTCTGTCCTGAGTGCGCGCAAAGTCATAAATCGATGCCAAAGGGATAAGCGACATGCTAAGAAAAGGATTTGAAGGAGTGCTGGGGGAACACAAAGATGTGTGTTCGGCCCAGACAAACCCCCAAGCAACTTGTTTCCACATTCGAAATGGCAGCAAAAAATGGTGACCAGCACAACCTGCTTATCAAAGAGGACTTGAAGACATGCCTATCGGTACTTCACCAAAAGCTCTCTGAGACATTTGCCTCTCAACTTCAGGCTCTAAAAACAGAGATGACGGCACCCTTTGCAGATCTCATCAAAGTCCTGGCCCATCGGTGAGAGGGTCTCAATGAATGAGGCCGATATAGGCGGCATGAGACATGACATGCTGACTTCTTCATCAGCTGTTGTTTGCAAGGAGGACGCATTTCAAGATAAGAAAGAAAATGTGAGGACTTGGAAAATCAGTTGCTCAGTGAAAATTTCAGGATCCCTAGCATGAAGGAGGCAGAAGAAGGCTCAGATGTGCTGTGCAGACCTGTTACAGCTCATCCTACATGAAGAACAGCATTTTGTAGTTCTGATTGTGCATTGCACACAGAGTGGGTGCCCCAAGGGAAGATACAATGTCTTGACCTCGAGGTGCTTTGGTAAAACACAGCTCATCCAAATTGCAGAACAAAATAATTAGAGAAGTAAGAAGATTGAAGGAGTTCACCTTTAAGGAAAGCATGGTTTTCTCGTTTCAAGACCCCTCGCAAAGTAATCTCAATAAAAGATGAGCGTTGTTCCACATGGCACAGGAACTCCTCAAGAGACAGGTCGTTTAGAGATGGTCCTTCCCTTTTGCACTATGGATCCAAATTGCCTCTAAGAATCCCACGATCAGCACTGTTGAGGAAGTATATGTACCCCTAGGAATGACTGAGGTCTCCCAGCCACCTTGTCCCAGGAGACGAGAGAAGAACTATGGAATCCAAGGAATCACTGGGAGAAATCCCATCTGACAGGGAAAACTGCAGGGACCGCTTGACAAGTGAGACATTATGCATCAACAGTCTGATTTTCAGTGCTGAGTTACAGGTTGTACAATTGATTAATTCCATAATGTTTAGCCTGCACACAGTGGCCCAGATTTGCTAAGGGCTTACGTTGCCCTTGTGTCACGTAATGTGACGCAAGGCAACACAAGCCCTTAAGTGCGCTTTACCAAGCCACACAAAGCCACCTTGCATGGCTCTGTGTGGTTTAGTAAATCTAAGGTAACGCAAGTTACCACATTTCGCTGCTTTGCATTAACCTGCGGCAGGGAGGCATGGGTGGAGTGTGGGCATTCTCACACATTTACTCATGGATTTTGGTGCATTCCCAGAGTTACAAAAAGCTGTAAACTTGGGAATATGTCAAAAAGGCACACCTCAGAGACCCAGGCATTACAAGGAGAAATATCTTTATTTCTCCTTGTAACTTCCTTTTTCTATGTGTGATGCATTATGCATCACACATAGCAAATGGAAAAAAGATTTTTTTTGTACTGGAAGGTGTCCCTACCTCCACAAAAACAATCCTGCCTGTAATGCAAAAGACACACAATTGATGGACGGAATGCAGAACAAATTAAAACACCCCCAGTCAAGAGATCTGGGTTAAATCCATCATTCTTTTGCTCACCATGCCACCCCAGTTTAGACCTGGCCATATGCAAATCAGTCTTGACACTGTGCCTCATGGGAACAGTCCAGTCCGAACTGCCAAGCCACGTCCTCCCTGGACTGGAAACAAGCATCCTAAGACTGGTTTCGGGGTTTCACCCCTCATCAGCCAGGATAGCTTGCAGTTCGGGCTGGACTGTTCCCATTGGGCGCAGGGTCAAGACTGATTTGCATATGGCTGGGTTCAAACTGGAATGGCATGGGGAGCAAAAAAACAATGGATTTAGGCCCAGATCTCTGTACTGGGGTGAATGTATGACATTATTCTGAATTCTGTCCATCAATTGATCTTTTTGAATTTGTCACCCCGAGTGGGACGGGTATGCCCAGACGTGGGTCCCGTGCTCTCCATGCCACTGGAGTCAAGCTATACTGGCTGATGAGGGGTGAAACCCCAAAATCGGTCCTAGGATGCTTGTTTCCAGTCCAGGGAGGACCTGGCCTGGCAGTTCGGGCTGGACTGTTCCCATTGGGCGCAGGGTCAAGACTGATTTACATATGGCTGGGTTCAAACTGGAATGGCATGGGGAGCAAAAAAAACAATGGATTTAGGCCCAGATCTCTGTACTGGGGTGAATGTATGACATTGTTATGCATTCTGTCCATCAATTGATATTTTTGCATTTGTCACCCCGAGTGGGACGGGTATGCTCAGACGTGGGTCCTGTGCTCTCCATGCCACTGGAGTCAAGCTATCCTGGCTGATGAGGGATGAAACCCTGAAACCGGTCCTGGGATGCTTGTTTCCAGTCCAGGGATGACCTGGCCTGGCAGTTCGGGCTGGACTGTTCCCATTGGGCGCAGGGTCAAGACTAATTTGCATATGGCTGGGTTCAAACTGGAATGGCATGGGGAGCAAAAAAACGATGGATTTAGGCCCAGATCTCTGTACCGAGATGAATGTATGACATTGTTCTGCATTCTGTCCATCAATTGATCTTTCTGCCTGTAATGCAGGCACCCTTGCACCATGGCGCAGGGGGCCTGCCTTGGCACTAGGCAGCACACAGTGCGCCAGCGCAGTGAGGCACCAGAAATGCACCAAATCTTTATTAATATGATGCATTTCTGCTATCTCCCTTTCACCCAATGCCGCGCAGCAAGTTGCCTTGCTGTTCTACATGTTGGTACATCAACCCCAATATTTTCGATGGCTTGCCACGGGTGGGTTGGAGGTCACGGAGGTAGGTGAGGTCGAGGAAGTACAACTGGCCAAAATGCGACTCACCCACAAATCAAGAATTTATCTAATTCTTTCCCATGGGACCTGTTACGTTATTGATGTTAAGTTCTTTGTTGGTTGGAGTGGCGTGGAGGGAGTAAAGACATTCACAGACAGACCTTGGGACACATTGCCCAGGGTGCAGTCAGACACACTTTGACAACAGTCAACACCCGACACTGCCGAGGTTAGTGGGGTTTCTTCTGTAGCAACATTATGGTGAAGATAATATCATGGACAGTTAAGGGGTTAACTCAAGGGAAGGTCTATAGTAGCATGTCACAGCTGACGAAGTCTCAGAAGCGGTTAAATGTTTGCATGACAAACACTGGGAGCAAAAATATTACGATAACAAATATCGAGACAAAAATAGCGGGAACCAAAATAACAAGTGCTTTGTATGTAAACTAGAAAAATATTTTGGACCAGAATACTGTCAAAAATAGGTAAGTATAACCATTAAAAAACTAAAACAATATGTAAATAACTTAAATAAAATACAATAAAATTATTAATAATAATTAAAGTAAAATTAACAATCATTACTAAAACATATATCAAACTATTTAAAAATATAAAAACAATACAAAGCAACAAAATGAAAATAGACAAAAATACAAATGATTTAATTTTACAAATAATTAAAAAATATTTTACATTTGTTTTAAAAAATGAAAAATTATTTAACAATTCTAACTAAACAATACTAGGCAAACATTGGACTTTGAAAAAGTCAGATTTATGATATCCATTCCCACTTATATAGCAGTAGAGAAGGGTTGGACTTTGGAAAAGTTGCGTATACCATTTCCACTTCAACATAAACAGCAGTTAGGAAAGTGTTGGACTCTGAAGGGGTTAGTTACACTTCCTACTCCGCTCTGAACAAGAGTTGTGGAAATTTGGAATTTAGCTGGGTCAAAGTAACTATTCCCCCCTACATAAGCAAAGGAAGTGAAAGTGTATGACTTTTGAAGGGTTATATATATTATTCACGCCCCAAGCCGAGCAACAGTCGGAAGGTGCTTGACTTTTGGAAAGGTCATATATACAATTCCTGCTACAGCATAAGCAAAAACAGGGAAAAAGTGTTAGATTTTGGAAGGGGTAGATTTGCTATTCCCAATCCAATTAGAGCAACTGTAGGGAAAGAGTTGGATTTTGAGGGGTTAGATTTACTATTCCAACTCCACCTTAAGCAAAAGGCAAAGAAAGTGTGGGACTTTGGAGAGTTTGCATTTGCCATTACTACTCCAAAATAAACAAAAGTTGGAGTAGTTTTGAACTTTGCTTAGGTTAGATTTACTATTCCCACTGCAATCTAAGCAACAATAGGGAAAGTGTTGGACTTTGGAGGGGTTAGATTTACTACTTCTACTCACTCTGAGCAATGGTAGGGAAAGGGTTGGACTTTGGAGGGGTTAAAATTGCTTTTCCCACTCCAATCTATGCAACAATAGGGGAAGTGTAGGGCTTTGGCGGCGTTAGAATTTACTATTCCCACTCCAACCTGAACAATAGTAGGGGAAATGTTGTACTTTGGAGTGGTTATATTTAGTATTTACACTACAATTTAAGCAAAGGCAAAAAAAGTGTTGGAAATAAAGGTGTACAACAGTAGGGAAAGTGTTTGACTTTGGCGGCGTCAGATTTACTACTCTCACTCCAATGTAAGCAAAAGCAGGAAAGTGTCGACCTTTTGATAGGTTAGATTCACTATTCCCACTTCAATGTAAGCGAAAGTAGGAAAAGTAGTGGACTTTGCAGGGGTACGATTCACTATTCCAACTCCAATTTAAAAAAAAAAAGATTTATACATCATTTAAACATATTTAAAATAGAAAATATATCCATTAAATATAAATCGAATTAAATTAAATTCTAAAAATACAATTTAATATTAAATAAATGGAAGCAAAAATGGAAAAAGTTGTGAATGTTTAAAAAAATACACCTCCTTCCTAGAACACCAAAACAAACACCAATACACAATTGAAATTAACGAAAAGATTTAAAAAATGATAACAATGAAACATTAATAATATTAAATTAATTATTAAGTAAAACAATTAAAATTTAACTGATTAACCAATTAACACTAAATAAAAAAAATATCAAATAAATAAAATAACAACAAATTAATTTACATAATCACAAATTAGTCAATTAAAATACATAAAAAATGTACCATAACATAAAGCCAATAATTTACATTTTAAACAACTTTGCTCCCTAATCCCCTACAAACCAAACAACCAGTTACTAAACTATTTTTTTCATGAAATACTATGTGCACAAGAAAATATTTTAAAAGTTTTTTCACTTTTTATATAATGCTCACAAATGTACATTCTTGACAAGTGTTTATCAGCAACTTACCGCTCATTGTGAAAGGGGTTCAGTGCTCTCTTTATCTTTTTCTTGTCACTTTCCGCTTCAATTCTTTTTATTTGCATCTTTGTAACTTCTACCTCTTTTTTGTGCTTTTACATTCTTTTGTTCTCTTTTTTTGCCTGTGTATATTTGTCTCCCTTTCCTAACAAATTCACTCCTTCATTCCTTCATTATAACCTTCCTTTCTTCCTCTTTCCTCCTTTGTTTTTGTTCCATTCTTTCTTCCTTCCATTCTTCTTTTTTCTTACTTTCTTTCTTTACTTTCTTTCTTCTAAAACTCTTTTCTTTCTTTCTTTCTTCTTTTTTCCTCCCTTTCTCCATTCCTTTTTGCCTTCGATTCTTCCTTTTTTCTTCCTTCCATCCTTCCCTTCGAAGCTTTATTGCAAAGTCTGTAAAGAACTTGCAGCAGCCTCTCCTAAATATCAAAATATGAATGACACATCTTTTATAAGAGACTTTATGAAATATACCTTCCAAATGTAACTGTTCATTCTTTGCAGGTGCTGAAGAAAAGAAAGGTGGTGCTGATGAGGTATGCTCCCAAAGTTTCGACAAGAAAGTTTTATTCAAAATTGTACACGAGCCTCTGTTGCACTGCATACTTTCCTGCACACATGCATGTGATAAATGTGTACATTTGCTACATGTTTCTCAGCTTTCCCTCTTTCAAAGGTTAATAGAAGGTACCATTGGGTTTGTTTGTTAATGCCTGTCATAATGCCCAATGGAATACTACTATTGTAGTATACAATGTGGATATAGAGGATATGTAATGGGAAACTGTGTATTATGGTGCAATAACGCAAACGAGGGACTCTGGGTTCAGTTTGTAGCAAGTTACATACTTCACTTTCATCAGGTTGCACAGATGCAAATTTCACACTACTTCTGTAGCAGAATATTCATGTGTCACTCCCTAGACATCATTCTAATCAAATATGATTTATATGTGTTATTTTTCTGAGCCTTTCTACTGACGCTCACCTCTATGTGTATGTGTTTGTTTGTGTTGCTCATAACTGTTAAAATAAATTGAGAAGGAAGGATTCTGAATCAGTTATCTTTTGGGCTCGTAGTTTACCTTAAGGAGCAGCGCACAGGCACCAATCACCCAGGTGGTAGACTATACCCTGCAGGTCACTGACAACAGTGACCCTTCACCATTTCGTCCTACTTGACCTCTCAGCGGCCTTTGACATCATTAACCACAACATTCTACTGGACGCTCTAGCTCATGGAATAGTATTCTTACATCACAGTTCTGAAGTGGATCAAATTCTACCTGGTGATAAAAGCCGGGCTGGTGCAAATGGGCTCCTCCTGGACTGAGCAGATCCAGGTGATAAGCAGCATCATTCAGGGTCCCATCCTCTCATCTGTAATCTTCAATATCTACACGAAACCCCAGGAAACCTGATTGGCAGACACAGATGTCAACATCCAGCAATACAGTGATGACAGTCAACTATACTTAAGAAACACATTGGGGCAGAAATACACAACTTAAGAGTGGTCCATCTTTTTTTAGAGGACATCCTACACACCCCGTTCTGTCTCTGTTGTCCCCAATCCCTCTGTCTCCTCCATATGTTTAGCTGAATATATACATTTTCAAAATAAAGAGAGTTACCCAGGTAAAACCAGAAAGGGACCGGGTTGAAACACAAGTAAAAACAATATTCCCTTCTGTGTCGTATTGTTATTCTATTATAAAGATCTATATAAGTTGTACATGAACCAGAAAAAATAGAGTTTTAATTCTCATATAATATCACACACCGTAACTAGTTTATTCACTCATGTATTTATTTATTACTTGGTCAATCCAGACTAGACTTTTTATATAGAAACCATGTAGTGAAAACCGTATTTTTATACACATAGAATAAAATCATTAAAACACATAATCCTATAGTTAAAAACAATTAATATCAAAATGAAAAAATATGAGATACTGTTTAAGATTACATCAAAGCTTTAGTTTTCGAATAAAATCCTGCCTATATCCATTCTACTTGGAGACTGATACCATATTATATAACTGAGTCCTGAGGAAGGTGTTTAAGAATTCCAACATACACCGAAACGCGTCGACTTTTGGACAACAATAAAGTTTTTTTTTTTTGAATAATTGTATTTTTGCACATGTCAGTGTTTTATACCATAGATTGGATTGGATTTTTGTATGGAACTAAGTATTGGACAAGGTTTTAAGTTATATAATATGGTATCAGTCTCCAAGTAGAATGGATATAGGCAGGATTTTATGCGAAAACTAAAGCTTTGATGTAATCTTAAACAGTATCTCATATTTTTTCATTTTGATATTAATTGTTTTTAACTATAGGATTATGTGTTTTAATGATTTTATTCTATGTGTATAAAAATACGGTTTTCACTACATGGTTTCTATATAAAAAGTCTAGTCTGGATTGACCAAGTAATAAATAAATACATGAGTGAATAAACTAGTTACGGTGTGTGATATTATATGAGAATTAAAACTCTATTTTTTCTGGTTCATGTACAACTTATATAGATCTTTATAATAGAATAACAATACGACACAGAAGGGAATATTGTTTTTTACTTAGCTGAATATATACCCCTTTTATTGTAAAGCACTCTGCTGCTATTTAGCTTATTTCCTGTTTTCTAAATCCTTAACATCCATACTGAAGTACATACCCATTTCCCTTTTCAGCCCCTTGGACTTGGTGTTCTGTGTGGGCTTCCTGTTGCTCCTTAAATTGTATGGCAGGAAGAGAATTGATCAATGCAATTAAACTTTGCATGTTGAAATTATTTCTTTAAATTGAGCGCGCTGTATGGATGTCCTACTGGGATTGATGATAAGATATTAAAATGACCAACTAAGCTTTTGCATTAAATTAGAACTTTTGATGAAGAAACATTAATGTTGACTATTTATGGTGCTTCTCATCAATTACATCTGCCACTTTTAAATGTTTCTTCTGCCTGCAGGCTGACAAGATTGCTGCAAACAGGGCTCAGCAAACATTGACTGTTACAACTATCTTGGTAAGTGGCAAGAAAAAGTGGGGATACTGCTCCGTGCAACTCGTGCAACTCGTGATGGGGGGTATAGACTTGTTCAGGCAGATTCTGCTGCTTTGCTTTAGGCACTTACTGCTGGAACACTCAAATACTGGCTGCAAAGACATGTGGGCACTGGAGCTCTTTCCGAAAATGTCAAATGTACCTATTGCTCACTCAGGCCCATGGACTCCAAACTCAATCTAAAATAGAGGCCTGGCTACACACAGTTCCTTAAAAGTCATTAGATCTGGCAGGTGTGCAGTGTCATCATCACTCTTCAGTGCAGGCCCATCGCTACCAAGGTCAGTTACAGCTCATTCATCTACAGTGTAGAATTAAGTGGCCTCTCCTTGCCGCTGTCTTTCATTCTAGGTTGTTTCCGCACTGCGTCCACACCAGAACAGTTTGCTGTGGATTTATACCGGTTAGCGGCATGCTGGTAACTGCAGAGAGAAGGTCGCTCTACCATACTCCACCACAGTTGTACAGCACACAGTATGATTCCACCAACTCACAGCACTAACCCATCCTCAGAGCAGATACAGTGGCATAACAATAGCCCCAGCAGCCCCTGCGGTGTGGGGGGGGCCCCGAGCTGCAGGGGGGGCCCTCCAACACGGGATATGGGCCCCTGGCCTGAGAGCTCCTGCCTGGGTCCGGAGCGTGTGGGGACCCCTCCATGTACTTTGCAGGGGGACCCCCTCAGGTTTCGTTATGCCACTGAGCAGATAAAGGCAAAGCAGCAGCCTCCAGGCCAGTGAGGCTGGAGTTTTATAGAGGCTGAGGACACACTGCGAACTACAGATTGAACTGCAGTGTGCTGCACTAACTCACATGTGTTTACTACAGCACTGCAGGGCACTAGATCATAAAGAACACCACTCTCCAGAGACAGGTAAATGCACAGTAACAGTCTCTGAGTCAGCAGGGCTTCACTGTTATGCAGGATTCAGCACACTTTGCATACTCTGCTACACCACATTGCATTACCAGTTTTTACATTAAGGGACATGGTTGTAAGGTCACATCAAGCATTGCTGTCAAGAAACATGTATTTGGATATTTGGTGATTGGACAAAAAATCAAGTTCAAAATATCGTGTGAACAAAATATGTCAAGAATATGGAGGACAAGAATATCGTGAAGGTATGTTTCTATGGGTATGCAAACATTTACTATACTTACCTCCACATATATGTACCTTGATGATATATATCTTCAAGGTACGTAGATGTGGACTTAAGAGTAGTAAATCTCTGCTTACCTATTTGCACTTACCTTCTCGATACTTTGATCCTCAATATTTTTGACATGATATTCTGGCCACACAATATTTTTGTTCTCGATATTCTGTCAGTGATCCTATTATTTGCGAATAAACCAGCATTTGCAATTGAAAAATATATTTTTAATAGATTGCCACGTCAATATACCTAAACTTTGGTCTATAATATTTGAATAATCAAGGGAAGAAAGTGTTGGGACAGATGAGCTACAGCCAAGTACAATTGCACCACCACCTCCCAAGTACCCATTTCTGATATTTTCAGCAGCGGCTGGTGCAGGTAGGCGTGATGGGGCAGTGGGGCAGGGCGGGAGGGGGGAGTCGACAGACGATGGATTAGGGAAAATTAAATAAATATTCCGTCGTCTGTCGACTTCCCCCTCCCTCCCGCCCTTCCATGCCCCACCGCTCTTACCTGTACCGGCCGCTGCTGGATATTTTATGGGTAGCGTTAGTTACACTCCCTCAAAACTTTGTAGTCACCCTTAGTCATTTTAACCACCTCTCTCTGTCTTTGGCCACATGAACAAATCTCTGATCTGGCGAGCATGGGTTTACACTCCCTCGACATGAACTTTATCAACTATCGAATGTTTATCCGAGCACTGCTGGTGAAACGACAACAGGAAGTTCTTTTTAAGAAACAAAATAAACCCGAACATCAACCTTCTATAGTACAATTCATCTCATCCGAAAAGCTGCACGGTTCTTCCATGTTTTACGCTAGATTGGTTTTCCATAAATTACATGCATGTAATTGACTTTTGTGGGAAATTGAAAGTGGCTATAATGGGAAACAGAGATATTTAATTGATTTACTTGTAATCTGAGTGGTACTGCTGCATCCTGCAAGGATGTCGACCTGGCCTCTCCTACAAAAAACATTGGGAAGCTCTAAAAATCAGAAGGGGGTGGGGGGGTGTCCCCTAAAAAAAGGAGGTGTTAGTAAAATGATGAAAACTGGATTTAGCTTGACAATCCACCACAAGAGATGCTGATTTGTTTATGCTATCAGTATCAGAAACGCCCTGCCCATGAAGAGCAGCTAGTACACGTGTCTAATATTTATGGGTCCCTTCTTGCAGCAACCCCCCTTCACGATGGCTAAAGACAACGAATTGGAGGGGTACTGCGTCGAGTTGATGTACGACCTGGCCAAGAAGCTGGGCTTCAGCTTCACACTCTCCGTTGTGAAGGATGGGAAGTATGGCTCCGTGGACCCAGCTGGCAACTGGAGCGGGATGATCGGCGAGGTTGTTCGAAAGGTGGGTACACGTGTCAATCCAAGGTTCTCAATCCTCCAAGAGGAAGGTGATCAGGCTCAACTTTGCCATAAGGCTCATGCACTCTTATGAAGATAAGGGTTGTGGGTCTAGGACACCAGGAACATAATCCATTGCCCTGGACTTGCAGGTGTTGAAAATCGTGTGTAACCATGTGCGAAGTTTTATCTTAAAATGGGTAAGCCTGTTTGGAGACAATAGATCTATATTATCAATAAGTCTGCCTATTGGAGTTGATTTAGCCCAAAACAGATTGGAGGGGCATGAATGCCTTGGACTTAGTATGAATTTTCATTATTGCTTTGTGGGGGCCACATGAAGTGGAATATAACTTAATTGTAATGAGTTATCCTTCAAAAGTACAATATCATACAGTGTACCTATCCACCAACAGCATCATTATAAGCCCCTCATCAGTAGGCAGTTAAGACTGATATGTCCACCTTAAGTGATCACTTTCTCGCCTATTCACTCTATCAATAATCCAACTACAGGACTAATAGTTCTATTAATACTTCTGTCTCTACAATTGCTTTACATTGGTGTACAAGGAATTTGAGTCAGCATTGCTGGGTAGCTATCTCCCTTCAGGTCTTTACGGACCCTTTTTTTTAGACCTAAACCTTTGTGTAATAGCTTATTGCATCTGGGTGTTGTAGTCCTCTTTTGCTTCCAATGACCTTATTATACTAACACAACTGAAATTAATAATTTGTAGGTAAAATGTACATGACTGGAGATAGTATCTAATAACCTGGAGTGCAGTAGTCACCCTACCAATACCAGGAGTCTCACCAGGCTACACCTCTCCTCATCTATCAGGTTTTTTATCCTCTAACAATGGCATTGTATTAACATGTCCAGTAAAACTAGGTGTGGAGAATTATAGCCTGGGTTAATGTGTGACAGTTTTTGTAGAGCTTAAGAGAGAAAGGCAGAAATGTAGAAAGAAAGAGGAAGGAGGAAGAGAAGGAAAGCATAACTGTTGGACCTGGCCTTCCTCCTCCTATTGTTTTGGACCTGTTTTTGTTGGTTTTAGGACTCTGGGCACTTTACCACTGCCGACCAGGGCTAAAGTGCAAGTGCTTTCTGTCTAAATTGTATTGGTGATTGGTTTATCCATTATTGGCATATATGATATAATAGTAAGTCCCTAGTAAAGTGCACCAGGTGTGCCCTGGGCCTGTAAATCAAATGCTACTAGTGGGTCTGCAGCACTGATTGTGCCACCCACATGAGTAGCGCTGCAAACAAGTCTCAGACCTGCCACTGCAGTGTCTGTGTGTGCAGTTTTAAACTGCCAGTTCGACCTGGCAAGTGCACCCACTTGCCAGGCCCAAACCTTCCCTTTTACTACATGTAAGTCACCCCTATGGTAGTCCCAAGGCAGCCCCATGGGCATGGTGCAGTGTATTTAAAAGGTAGGGCATGCACTGGTGCATTTTACATGTTCTAATAGTAGAATACTGCTAATTTCGTTTTTCATAATTGCAAGGACTATGTCTCCTATAGAGTAAGATGGGGATTGCTTTGAAATATCTTTTAAGTGTAATCTCCTATTGGGAGCAGACAGAAATTTGGAGTTTGGGGTGTCAGAACTCACAATTTAAAAATACATCTTTTTGGTAAAGTTGGTTTTTAAATTGCATGTTTGAAAATACCACTCGTAGAAATTGGGCATTTTCTTGCTTAACCATTCTATGACTCTGACTGTCTGTAGAATTCATGTCTGGGTTGGCTGACAGTTGGGCTCTTGTGCATTCACTATAGACAGTCACACAAAGGGAGCTGATGGGCCTTCCTGAGCTAGAGTAGTTGTCACTGTAGTGTGTCTGGAGCCAGGTCAGGGAAAGGCAGGGTCTTGTGCACTACACAGACTTCCCTTTGAAGTTTTCCTACTTCAAAGGCAGAAAGGTGTATAAGTATTGGACCTCTGACACTCCAAAATTAGAACACTTCTGGACTGAGGACATTCTGCCAGGGTGAAGAGCTGGATGCTGTAGGGGGGACTGCCACTCTGCCTGTTGCTTTGTTGTGCTGGCTTGCTGCTTGCTGCTTCTGTCCTGGCAGTGAAAGGACTGGACGTTGCTTTATACATCCTGCTTCCAAGGTTCCTCATGGGCTTGTGCGTGCTTGCCTCCTGTTAAGTCTCAGGGCCATTAAAGACTTCACCTACCAGTGCCTGGGCTCTTTTGCTGAGTGTGCTGACTTGCCAAATGTTGACAAATCCAGTTCCTGGGCCCTTGGAAGTGTAACCTGGTGATCTTAAGGAGAAAACCCATGCATCGACTCCTAGCGTCTGATTTATTGATGCATCGATGCAAAAGACCGATGCAGCGGCTGCTTTGTGGCTGAGGAATGGACGTAGTTTCTACTTCATGGTTGTGGAACCGACGCAGCACCTGCACCGCCGCTGTCAAATCGACGCAGTGCGTCCGGATTTTTGACGCATTGTCCCTGGGCGCCGATTCTTCATTGCACCGCAGTAAGGACCCGAGGCCGTGTGTCCCGAAACCGACCCATCACCTCCCCTTCCAGTAAGGAACTGACCCACCACCTCCCCTGTCAGAAAGGAACCGACACATCACCTCCCCTGCCTAGCATTAAGGAACCAACGCATCACCTCCCCTTTGTAGTAAGGAACCGACGCATTGCTTTGCTTTTTCCGGTGCCTCACCTCCACTGCGCCTTGCACCGTCTTTGATTTGTGACGCATCTACTGTACTTTTTGCTAAAATGAACGTATCCATTGATTTCAATGGACTAAACTTGCTTAATCTTTTAAAAGTGATACTTTGACTTATGTATGTTGGATTTTTGTCATTTTGGTCTTGTTTTATTCAAATTAATATTGGCTAGTTTTCTAAACTGGTGTGGACTCCTTTTGTAGGGTTTTCTCTGTGTTACTGTGTGTATGTACAATGCTTTACACATTGCCTCTGAGATAAGCCTGACTGCTTGTGCCAAGCTACCAAGGGGGTGAGCAAGGGTTATCGTGCGTGTGTGACTCCCTTACCTTGAACAGATTGAGGGTCTCTACTTAGAAAGGGTGCAAACCACTTGCAACTAGAGACCCCATTTCTTACAATAACAATGACAAAGGGAGATAACAAGGATGGAAAAGAACTCGCAAAAGTGAGATAAAAGACAGAAAGTGTAGGGTGGTAGAAGGAAGAGGAATGAGATGGAATTAAGACTAGGCAGTTTTGGTATGCAGCAACCCAGCATCAGGCAGCCACAGGTGTTGGTCTCTTAAGAAAGACATTAGGTCCCTGCTCTTATTTTGTTTACTAATGAGAAAATGCTTATAGCAACAGTGGGCAGATGTGAGGCTTGGAACTATTTTGTAAGTCTTTGAATAGGTTGTTTTGGGGTAAAGCTGACTTGAAGGCCAGTGAGAAAAAAGTCTGTATATTTCATTTGCCAATTGAGAGTTACATAAAGAGAGGTGATTAGGACTACCTGATCCACTCTCCAAAGCCCCTTTTCTGCCTACCATTACAAGCGGTCTCTATATCGTCTCCTGATTTGCCTCACCAGCGCAATATCAATGTTTTCCCATCAATCTCATACATGGGAGACTTACAATAGTGCAATACTGCACAAAGCACAGGGGTATATTTTCTAAAATCTCATGCAACGCAGCAACCAAGAATGTTGTGCTGCGTTGGGTAAGAGGGAGGGAGCAGGAAAGAATTCCTATCTACAGAGATATGACACTGTCCTGCTCTCTTCCCAGTGCTGGCACAGAATCATGCTGTCTAATACCACGAAAACACCATTGAACCATAGTGAAAGGGTGTCTGAAGGAGTCTGGCATAGGATTTGCACTGGAAAGGTACTGATACAAAATTCTATGCTTAGACTAACTTTAAAACTTTTCCTACATTGTAAGTGTATTGTACAAAGCAGAACACATGCAAAATCGGAAAATAATGGAGAAATAAAAGCATTTCTCCTCAATAGCACCTATGTCAAAGGGGAGTTATTTTTGTTGAAAACCCCTGTCTATTGTTTTTAGTAGATAGAATTTTGCATCAAAATCCATGGGTGGTAGCATGAGAACGCATGGAGCGCCTCCTTGGCACAAAGAAAAACAAAGCAGCGCTAGGCACTGCTGTGAATTACTTTCAGGTGACTTTCTAGCACAAAACACGCTTTGCCCCGGGAAATAATATTAAAATTAACACTTTGTACTGATTGCGTCACTTTTGTGAGACAAACTCAGCGCAAAATGTTAGTAAACATACACCTCAGCATCCTACTAACGTAGACAGACATTTGGGGGTAAAGTAAGAGGATATAATTTCATACATCAGATTATAAAATGATTATTAAATTTACGGATAACATGCCTTGGTTAAGTCTTACTAAAGCACTACCTACTTTGCTCATAACCTTCTTGGGTTGGGTTGTTGTCTCAGCCACAAAGTGGAGTTTTGATGAGTGTCAGTTACGAAGAGAATGTGGCTTAGCCACAATGACTCATGGCTGCCCAGCAAAATTGTGGTCTTCTCAAAAACCCTGGAAATCAGCCAGAAGGAACTTCACTTCATTGAGATGAAGCCATTCTAACTATGCAACAATTTCTGCAAGTTCGTACCCAGCATTCACATGGTCCCTGTCCCCGTGACACTATTAACAATGCAAACTACCAGCTATCCAAGGAGAGGTGGGAAACTTTCCTCTTTCAATTAACTCAGAAAATGGAGCTCGGTTCACGAACCCTTACAGAAGGTTCAGAATGATGTCTCACTCCCAGAGTCCAGGAGAGATCCATGGGGCATATTAGCAACGCCTTGCGATAAATATCGCAAAGCGCGCTTAGCGCTTATTTTTTTTATCGCCGGCTATCGCTGGATTTGATCGCCGAGATAGCACGTTATTAGCAACGCGTATCTCCAAGGCGATACTTAATCCAGCGATAGCGACGGAATGCCAGTTAATCGCATGGAATCCAGCGATAATAGGGCAGCGATAGGGAAATGCTTGATGATATGCCACGGTGGACTCAACCCCACAATCCACCTCCCATTGTGAAGATGGGTAAGTACTGTTTGGAGCAGGTGTAAAAATACCAGCGATGACCGAGGTTAGCGCGACTTTTGTCATCGCTACCCGGGTCCGGGGCCGCATTGCTAATTGGGGGTAGTTGTGTTAGCGGCTGTTTCTGTTGACTTTTGGTTGGGAACGCCTACTTTGCATGTCATTAGCGATAAATATCGCTGACATGCAAAGCGGCACTCAAAACGGCCGCTTTCGCCATTAAGCTGTCGCTAACAGCTGTTAGCGACAGCTTGCTAATAGGGCGTTAACAATATCGCCGCTTTAGTGGCAAAAAGTGCCGCTAAAGCGGCGATAACGCCCTTGCTAATATGCCCCCATGTCCGCTAAGTAACAACCCAAAGCCATTGCAACTGCAAGAGCCTCACGGCATCGAGAGGTCATACAGATCATGGTGTGTGCATCAGAATCACTCTGATCTGATAAATCATAACTGCCTAAAATCTCTAACTTTGCGATGGGTTCATATAATTACCTATGTTTTTAAGGTTCTGCCTAGATCATGATTAGGGCTCCCAGTAATATGGTATTTATTTTTTTAACATTTCCGTCTGTATTTATCCATATTTATTTTTGGGCCATCTTATTGGTATTTATCCATGTTTATTTTGTGTTTTGAAAATAAATAAAGTCGTAAAATGGTATATTCCACGTTTATTTAACTCTTAGACTGCACTCATATGTGGATGCTTGTCGTGTTTTTGCAAATCAGGCAGCCACATATAACAAAACACTATATCCACAGGTACATGTTAGAGTTATACTGCAAATGTACATTAACTTATGCCTGTATTTAAGGACACTTCATCCTGTTTTGTCACTTCCATGGTGTCTATCTGCTCAGCTTTTGCCTGGAGTTCATGAAAGACAGCACGTAGAGTCTCTCACAAGAAGCACAAATTTCAGTATTTTTCTGCTTTTAAATATAAATACAGACAGGAAACACATTGTTTTCTGTCTCTACTTATCTGTAAATATCTGTAAAAACGAAAACTGGGAGCCCTAATAATGATTATATCATTTCACCTCCAAAAAGTCCATAAACACAAGTGTTTAAAAACCAAAAGAAGAGTTCAGAGTTTGTCTTGACCAGTAGGACACTGGCTATAGAATATGCTTTATTCAGCATAGAATTGAAGCCATTTTGGGGGGCGTGGCTAGCCAGCCATCATGGCGGACGCAGGACTTTAGCGCTCCGGCCATCATCCCCTTGTTATCCGGAATTTCTCCTTCAATTGGTGCCATCTGCCCTGGAAAACGGCGGGGCTGTATCGCTGGGGCGCTGCTGATCTGAAGCAGACCCGATAAGCGCCATTTCGTCGCCGCGCACCCGAGCGGCGACAGCAACGTGGTGAGATACCCGAGCATGGAAAGGCTGGGTGGAGACGACGCGGGCGAGCAGCGTCAGTTTGCCTGCGTCGCTGCTGTGACTCCCGCTTACAGCGGACCCGGGGCGGTGGACACGCCTGGCTGCCTGCCGGGTATCGGAGGTGTGTGGACAGGGAGGCGAAGTGAATCGGCGGACCGCACCTGGGGTGCAGAGACCCGCAAAGAGGCTGACCTTGGCGCTGAGCTGAACTGCGGGTGCTGGGTGCACCCATCCGCCCGATCTGAGGCTGTTGGCTCCGGGTGCAGGGGCGGCTCGATAAGGTGAGGAGGCACCCACCTCTTTGTGGTGTTACTGGACAGCGGCCTAAACGACTGTGGCGTCTGAAAGCGAGACGGCGCTGCGCTGAAGCGGTGTGGCCGGCCCCTTCACGCCGAGTCAAGCTGCGGAGTGTTCAACTGAAGTGGAAGACCCTGAGAGAGGAGGGGGCCGCTACGCGAGGGCCTGGCTGCGCCAGCGCGATGGCCCTGATAACCCGCCCAGGAGGCCACGATACCCTGCAACCGGAGAGCGAATCCTGCTGGCGGCGCTGTGCTCCGACCCCCCCCAAAGCAGAACACTGGGGTAGGAATCTGTGCCCCGCGCTGGGCGTCTACGACTCTCGTTGGTGAACTTGCCCTGCATGCGGCGGTGAGAGCTTTGGGCCTGTTTCATGCCCGGAGGCCTGGACTGGAACTGCCGGCGAGAACTGTGAGTGTGGCCGACCTGCTCAGACCTGGCGCTGTGAACAGGAGAGGCCTGCGGCAGCTGTCCTTCCCCCCCCCTGCTGAGACGCAACCGGTGAGTGCGCGCTGCCTGGCCTAGACGTGTGGGCCTGGCTGCCCGGCCATTGACAGGCGCAGTGTAGCGGGGTGGGGGCACCGAGGAGTGGAACTTACCCCTGAGTCTAGCTGCGGTGCGGCTGCGTATGCCTCCCTGGGCCTGGTGGCCTGCCGCAGCAGCACCAGGAAGGACCCCAGAGTCGTCTATCTAGAGACCTACAGCGGTGCTGTAGCAGCAATCGGCAGCCACTGCTGGTGTGAGCGGTGGCGGAAGCCGGTCACTGGGAACTGGCCTGCTCTGCCGCCCCCCCCCACCCCTCCCTGCACCGGCATGGCGGCCTGTGGTCGCGGGGGCTTGCGAGACCTACTGCTGGAGCGAGACACTGGGAGGAGGTGAGAAGACCTGCCATTGTGCGGCACTTGGGCCTACCACGTGGCCTGATTTCCTGGGGACTCGTGAAGTGAGTGCCCGGAGGTGTAGCAGTACAGCAATACAGACCCTTCTCAGACATTCTAGCAGTGTTGCGGCAGGAGTTAACGCACGCCTGCTGAGACCGACGCAGGCACCGGGTACTCTCCATCCACCTCGTTGCTGAATAGACATTGAAGCACACGCAGCAACAGGTAGCCTGAGCAGCCCCTTTGCCTTCTGGTCAACTGCGCAGCAACTAGTGATGGGCCGTATACGAGCCAAGATACAGCAGGGGCCGCCGCGGGCGGGCAGCGTGGATTCTCCCCGCCAAAAAGAAGGGGAGGACACTGAGTCGTCGACTGCGGCTCTAGCCGCTAAGATGGACACAGTCTTGGCAGCGGTGGAAAAGATCGGGTCTGCCTTGGAACACACCAGAGCCTCCCTGGAGACGAGAATTGATAAAGTCACTGCGGACTTCACGCTGCTGCATGCAGACCACCGGAAATTGACTGAGAAGGTTACCCTTAACGGCCAGACCCTACAGGAACTACAGCCAGTCACCCATAGCCACGCGGCTGCCCTGCAAGATATGCTAGACCGAATGCATGCGCTGGAAGACAGAGTTGAAGACGCGGAGGGACGCTCCCGCCGCAACAATGTTCGCGTGGTGGGTCTTCCGGAGGGAGAAGAAGGGCAAAACCCAGAACAGTATGTGGAGAACTGGTTAAGAGACATTCTACCCCAAGGAGCACTGTCGTCGCAGTTTACGGTGGAGCGTGCGCACCGAGTACCGACGCAGAGGCCTCGACCGGGGGCTAGGCCACGCCCGTTCCTTTTTAAACTACTCAACTACAGAGACAGGGATACAGTACTACGTGAAACACCCAAGTTGGAACACCTCAAAGTAGGAGGCAGCCAGGTCATGTTGTTCCCTGACTATACGGCGTTAGTGCAGCGGCGCAGAGGCAACTATATAGCAGTGAAGCGTCAACTTCGAGATCTGGGTCTGCCCTACTCTCTACTATTCCCGGCTCGACTACGAGTGGTGACGAAGGGAGGGACCCGCTTCTTTGATTCTCCGGCGGATGCATGGGACTGGCTAGAGGAGTCAGGACTGTGGAAGGGACCGCGCCCATCAGTCCCAGATGCTGGCGACCTGGCAGGTGGCAGACCACAGCGACGAGGAAAGCGGGCGGCACGCAGGAGAGCGAACCTGGGGTCGGCGGCGCCAGGCCCGGAGAAGATCAGACAGGAAAGACAAGAAGCCTGGAGGCGGTTGCGACACTCGGACCGGCGCGCGGCAGGGATGGATTCACAGCGTGCTCTCCGGACTTGACGGCGGCCAGCGGCTCATCGTCCCCTGCAACAGTGGACTCTGAAGATCTGAATCAACCAGTGGTCACTCCACAGACCGCGGACGATATAATCTGATGGGACACTGCCATGCTGGACTATATCATAAGCAGTTCACGCAAGTATTGTCTTAAATTGTGCTGGTTATGTATGCCCTTCACTCGACACAGTTAACATGGGGCGGCGCAGCTAGTGCAGACAATGCGCAAGATACAACACATAACACCCAGATGGCTGTGGCCGCTTTGACACGTCATACCCCACGCGCTGTCACGACATACAGAGATAGGGGAAATGTTGCTCTTTCAAGCCACACACTACGCCCCTACAATGAATCGGAGACTTACTTTGATGGCACCGCTTACAGTAGAGACAGGGAGGGGTACGCTATGACATAACACCGTCTGCTCACACGACCCCTCCAGACATCTTGCTGGAATAGTCTACCATCCTACATTGTTAAGGACGTTTGGACGGCTCTCTCTGCAGAGTTCGCCCCCACTGTTATGAGGTTTGACGTTGAATCTTTGGTTATGTTAAGACAGGCCGGTACACATCTACCCATCCCCGTAACAGGCACAATTTCACGACAACTCCTCCCGTCACTCCAAATGCTTTCCCATGCTAACAATGACGTGCACTAACATAATGACATGGAATATACGTGGCATGCTTACGCCCGCGCGCCGCTATTCAGTCTTTGCTTACCTCCAGCATCACCAGGTGGGCATCGCCCTCTTACAGGAAACGCACATGACACAGGTAGAATTTGACAAACTGCGTAGACGCTGGCGGGGACAGGTGCATGGAACAGTGTATTCAGCACATGCGCGGGGCACGTTAATATGGGTTAGGGCGAGCATCCCGTTTATTTGTGATGGGGTGGTAAATGACCAGGAGGGTAGATACTCCTTAGTGAAAGGGCGACTCAATGGTCAGGTAATCTTACTGGGTTCACTATATGCCCCACATGTGGACCAGTCCTCATTTCAGGTGCGGTTGTCGCAGGCATTGTCCCCCTATGCAGGATTGCCCTGGCTACTAGGAGGGGACTTTAATTCGGTGCTTGATGTTGATGCAGACAGGTCCTTTCCCCCTCTCCGCAGCACCTCTGCTGTGTCTAATGCTCGCGCTCTCGCGGATTGGCTCACACACTGGACATTGCTAGACATGTGGCGAGTGCTCAACCCCACTGAGCGCATTTATGCCTTCTATTCGGCGGTGCATGACTTGCATGTGCGAATAGATAGAATGGTGGGATCCCAATCCCTGCTCCCGTTGGTCACGAAAATGGAGTACCTAGGTCGGACACATTCCGTTCATAACCCTCTATGGCTTCAACTGAGTTGGGAAGCTGACCGCCCTCCCATACCTACATGGCGCCTTCAAACGGCTGCATTAGAAGACCTGGACTTCCGTTCCTCACTAGGGACGGCCATTCTAACATATTTTGAACTTAATGAAGGCACGGCGAGTAATGCGCTAGTGGAGAGGGACGCTTTCAAAACAGCGATTAGAGGCCACTGCTTGGGGGCCACGTGGAACATACGAAAACAATTGTCCATATCGTTAACAAAGATAGAGTCCCAGCTCCTGCAATATGAGCGCGATGAAGAAGGGAGGGGTAATGATTCGGGCCGACTGCGAGGGTTACGAGACCAACATGCAGAATTACTGGAGAGGCTGAGATGCCACAACTATACAGCCCATACAGCCCGCACACACGCCTCGGCTGATAGGGCAGGCCGTTTGCTTGCCTGGCTGCTGAGGCAGGAATGCGCCCATGCTCCGATTGGAGCTATACGCACGTTGGAGGGGACTCTTGTGTATACGCAGCGGGAGATCCATAAGGCTCTCACAGACCACTACGCCCAACTATACCAGTCTGGAGGGCGCTGCTCTGGTCAGGGGCTGGAGCACTTCCTCGACTCCGCCTGGTTACCTACCGCTTCGGTCGAACACCAGGAGGCGCTCAATAGCCCGCTCACCCTGGAGGAGATCGGTGAAGCGATCGGATCTATGGCATCTGGGAAGACGCCGGGGCCGGATGGCCTGCCGGCTGAATACTACAAGGCCTACCGGGAGACCCTTGTGCAACGCCTACATGCGCTGTACACCACAGCACTGGAGGAACAGAAGTTGCCTCCCTCATTACAAGAGGCGTATCTAGTATCTCTCCTGAAACCGGATAGGGATCCCACGGCCCTGGGTTCGTATCGGCCCTTAGCCCTCCTCAACACTGACTATAAAATACTTGCTAAGTTGTTAGCGGTCCGACTAGCGCCGGTCGTTCCGGAATTGGTTCACGTTGACCAAAATGGCTTTGTGCCCGCACGGAGCACCTCCCTGCATCTCCGGCGATTTTTCAGGGTGGCAACGGATGCACTGCAGAGGTGTCCCAGAGCCGGGTGTCTTCTGTTGGACTTGGAAAAGGCATTCGATTGCCTAGACTGGGGCTATCTGTCGGCAGTGTTGATGCGGTATGACCTGGGCCTGGGGTTTCTCCAGATGGTTGACCTCCTTTACAAAAGTCCGGCGGTCCGCGTGCGGTTGGGGCCACACATATCAGGCGCTATACCAGTGCGCAGGGGTACAAGACAAGGGTGCCCCCTATCCCCGCTCCTGTTCGCGCTCCCATAGAGCCTTTAGCAGCAGTAATGCGTGAGACGCTGGGAATGGGTATCCCTCTTGGAGACGCGGTACACCAAGTGTCGCTCTACGCAGATGACCTACTAGTCTACGTGAAAGACGTTGACAACATACCCGATCAGTTGGCACGCCTGTTGCTGAACTTTGCCGCGGTCTCGGGATTGCGAGTGAACGCTGGAAAGTCATGCATTTACGCGTTCGGCGAGGGGGGTCATAACCCACATTATATTCTCAACGGTGCGGAGGTGCAATGGAAAGAGTGTACCTTCCGCTATCTAGGGATCCAGATATACCGCCAACTGAGAGATTTATTTGATGGTAATCTGGGGAGGGCCTTAACCGCGATCCGGTCGCAGATGAGATTTTGGGGTACGCTCCCACTGACGGTCACTGGTAGAGTAGCGTTGACCAAGATGGTGATTCTTCCCCGGCTCTTGTATTATTTCACCAATTTGCCCCTTTATGTCCCAGCTGCTTTCTTCGCTTCCTTTGCCAGAATACTGAGGGATTTTTTGTGGGGGAGCTCCCGACACAGGATAACGCTAGGAAAAATGTACCTTCCTACTGACCAGGGAGGCCTGGCTGCGCCCTGCCTTTGAGCACTACTATTTAGCCGCCCAGATGCAGTGGATAGCCCCATGGCTTGCGGATAGGAACCGGGAGGACACAGCGACCTCGCTGCCACCTTACACACTTGAACAAATAATCAGGCTTTTCCATCCTGCTACTAGAGCCGCAGCGCCAAAGCTGCTACTACTAGCAGTAGCGTACAAATGCTATCGCAGATGTTTACATATCACTAGGACCCTTGTGCCTTATGCACCGGCTATACCATTAGAGGGCTCTCCTTGTGGGACAGCGGTTCTCACATCCTCGGCGATTGCAGACTGGCAGGAAGCTGACATACAGACGCTGGGTGACCTGTATCGAGATGGGGTCCTTATCCCATATATGACACTAGTGGAAGAAGAGGGGCTCCCGCGGGGGCAATTCCTTACACACCGCTCAATGGTAGAGACGCTAACATCTAAATGGGGAGACATAACTGCTGAGCCCACTCAGCATCTTACTATCCAGTACTTACACGTTATGGGGCGGGGGCGCCACCTGGTGCGTTGCTTTGCGGCGTCGCTCCAACTCCATACGGTGCTCAGTCTAGAGCCACTTCGGTGTAAGTGGGAACTGGACTTGGGGAGACAAATGGCGGACAAAGAGTGGGCGCGGATGCTTGGCAGCCCGGTACGCATACCGCACAATGTACGATTTCGCCAGATACAGTTGTTTATCGTCCACAGGGCATATCTCACTCCTGAGACAATCAATAGGTATTTTCATCGCACAGATGCGGTGTGCCCACGATGTGCTGAGCTTGGGGCTGGGTTGATACACATGTTATGGAGTTGTTCTAAATTGCTAGCATACTGGCGTGAGGTAGGCAGACTGTTACACACCTGCACAGGTCGCGATATACCCTTTGACTGGACTGTATACCTTCTACACCACTTCCGCAGGACTCCAGCCATGAAAGCCACATCTCGATTCCTTGACCTGGGGATTGTGGTCGCTAAGCGCCTCCTAACTAAGCGATGGAAAGCAGCGGACCCGCCACACATACGCGCATGGATCTATTCATTGCTGGCCTGGGCTAAAGCAGAGGGGATTGCCATACAGCGGGAGGAAACACTAGGGCTGCGCAAGGAGCCCATGGCGGCTCAATGGGGAGGCATGCTGCAGACACTACAACACGCTGGGGAGGGGACTCCCGGGGGCTGCACTGTACAGGAGAGACTCGACCAGATAGGGGACACCATACACCACGTACACCCCTGATACCAAGCCGTGGTATTCCATGAACGCAAACACATTACCGAGGTGCACATGTGGGAATGGAGTTGGCAGCGAGAGGGGGTACACAACAAGTCGCCAAGTAATAGCTAGTGAACCATGTACGGGAGGGACGTGAAACAGGTTGTCACTTTTGTACCGGTCACTGTTGTTGTTATTGTTTAACTGGTTCCTTAAAACCGCCATCTGTTGGACAGGTCGAGGTGAAAGTACTGAAAGAACTGACATGGGATACCATCGCTAAGATGCTACCAAGTGTTCACACTGTGTCTATACCCATTTCACCATTGCCTAAATGACTGCATACTGAGGCCTTTCCACATGGGAGGACTCTCTCTGTTCTTCTTACATGTCCTGCATTGCAGTGGAGAAATGTAAGTTATGTTTTTGATTAATGGTGGCATTGGGGGACAGCGACCCGAACGTCCGTCATTTCTGTACAGTAATGTGAAATAAACTCAATAACAACAGATTTAAAAAAAAAATTGAATTGAAGCCATTTTAGGTGAGGTTTCCCTTGTCGGATGCAGTGTCCAGCAACTTGTCCTCTCAGTCAGGGGACCAGAGGGGGGAAAACTTTGGTATGGTCTTTGTTACTCCCTGTATATTGTGATGGGTGATGGAGGTCTGTATCGTAGTCTAGCAGGCCAGGCTACACAGAATCCATTTTTACGCATGTTGTTAGCCAAGACCTTTGATTTTACTGAAAATATGTGTATAACATACTTATTTATATGGGCTTTCGCTAGGCACCGCTCATCCGTTAGTCTGGCATTGTGTCATTCACATTTTTCTTTCACCCATTACAGCATACAGCATGAGGCAATGAGTCAGCCCAGTTCATCCATTGACTGACTTCATTGTGAGCAACAGCATTCTGCCCTTTCACAATGTGAACATCCTCACACAAAGTAGTTTCCTCTGTGCCAGGGACCACTAAGCAATGTGTGTTTTTTTGGCTCACAAAATATTTTTCTTTTTCACATGGAGGGAGCTGAGCAAGGAGTCTGGCTTGGTTCTAAGACCTAAATCACCATCGGAGCCATCAACAGATGTAAAACAGGCAATAGAGGGGTGCGTCTTACAAATGGAAAAAAATTAGGAATCATCACTTGCACAGTTCAGGTACATCTTTTAGGTTGCATCAGGCAGCACTGCGGAACTTGTGTTACAAAACAAGTCTCTTTGGTACCCCAATGTGGATTATAAGAGGATGATAACAAAGAACACCCCCCTGTCAGCTGCTAACCTCTGCTCCAACGAAAGTTGCATGAATCAGTATTAGTCACTGTGATGCACCAAATGATGAGGATAGAGTAAAGCATGGTCTTTAGGAACACCGGCAAAGCTTTACTGGTAATCCCCCAATACGGTTACATGAGCAGTGGCTGAAACCACCAACAAATGAGGAATGCATTAGAACCAAGGGCAAAGATACAGTTTCTGTCTGCAATAAGATGGAGCAGCAGGTAATGATCTATAGGCACGGCCACTGGATTTATGTGATTTTGCAGCTGCAGCATTTTCCGCATAATTATGGATTTGCTGCATCAGCCATATAATTCACCATCTGCTGCATGATCTGCAGATTTTAATAATAAAAACATTTGTAGTTCAGATGGATCAAAAGTTACTAAAAACGCAGCAACACGTGTTGCTGCACAGTGTAAGGACCTTCGCAAAATTGGACTGCTTATCTTTCTGTAGTTTATTGCTGTATGTGTGAGCCAGACTAGTTCTAATGAGGTGAAACCTTTGCTCAGATAGCGTTAACATGTATAAAAATTACAAAATAATGCTGAAATACTATCACAAAATGTGCCACATTATGTTGTATAATTGTCCTTTTCTTACCGCATGATTTAGTAACCCCTTCCGCATCATTTAGTTAGTCCCTACCTCATAATTCCGCGCCCAACCTATAGGCAGCCTCTGCCTCATCCATGCATACTAGGGGGCATATTTACAAGAAAGTGGCAAAGGGTGTCGTTAAGCCAAGAAAGCTAACGACGCGCTTTGTCACTTTAGAAATGCAGGGCTGCACCATATTTACTAGAATATGGTGCAGCCCTGGGTTTCCCCATGCGTTGGTGCTAAATTAAGCTGCCTAGCGCCAACGCAGGCACCCTTGCACCTTAGTGCAAGGGTGCCTGTGTTGAGGGGAAGATTGTTTATGTGCAGGAAGGTCCCCCTTCCTGCATATAAACAATCTTTAAATGCCGTTTTGTAACTTCTATGTGTGCTGCTTAATGCAGCACATTTAGAAGTTGCAAATCGTCACCCTTGTAAATAGGGGGCAGCGTCAAAATAAAAGGGTGTTGCGGTGGAACGCCCACCGCAACACCCATTGCCCGCCCCTTTCAAGCTAAGTGTAGCGTGAAAGGAGGCCTTATTTACAAGGCAGGGTTAAGCCACGTTAAGTGTAACGTGGCTTAACGCTGCCTTGTAAATAAGGCAAAGCTCCTATCGCCAACACAACGTCACTAAAAGTGACATTGTGGTGGCGATAGGGGCTTGTAAATATATGCCCCTCTGTGTCTCGGGACACTGAAGAGGCTGCACGTGTAACCAGAAGATCTACATTTTATCCCTGCATCATCACACAACCAGATGGTTAGATGATGCCTTATCACTTTATTCTCCCCCTCCCCAGCTTAGTTCCCTAATTTTCATAAGGTGTGCGCCCAGAAGAGATTCAATTCTCAGTGCACGCTATGCAAAGAAATCTGACACTCCGTCCGTCCCCTAACGGGGCTGTGATTTATTGCTGCAAAAGCCGATGCGTTTAGCTAAAGGGGAAAGGTTGGCGTAATCGGTCGATTTTAGCCGCCCTATTGCTATGGCAACAGACATTCCTGCATTACAGCGGCTGAAAACATAAGATTCGGCGAAGATCAATGTCCTTCTCCCGGCACTCAGGTGAAAGCAATTATGAAGCCTGGCTTTCTGTTTTTGGCTTTAAGGCTTGTTCATCAGATGGCATCCTTTATTACATTATAATTCCCTGGTGTGTTTGGCATTGTTTATCAAATTGTGCATTTGACCAAATCGTACGCGAGACTTCTAATGCTCTTTCTTGTGTTTATTTATTCATGTATTTATTTAATTATTTAATTAGTTATTTGTTTATGTTGGTGTTATACGTGGCCCACAATTGACTTTTCCATAGCCTCACACTGTCACTGCAGCGCTTTCATACATAGAAGTCTATGGGGCATATTTACAAGGGCTTTATCTCCGCTTTTCTGGCTTTTAAAGCCAAAAAAGCGGAGATAAAACTATCGCCCTATTAACAAGAGGGTGCTAACATGCATTAGCGCATGTTAGCACCCTTTTACCCGACGCCTCGCTTTGCATCTCTAATGAGATGCAAAGTGGGCGTCACTGGGCAGTACAACCTTGTAAATATCGCTGATGTGCACATCACGATATTTACAAGGCTGCCAACGCATTTTAGCAGACGTTAGTTTTGGGCGAAAACCACTGTTTTCGCCGAAAACTAACGTCTGCTAAAATGCAGACTTAAGCATACCTAATATGGGGGTGGATTGTGCTGATACGACCACAGGGTCGTATCAGCAAGGTTATCGCCGTTTTCAGGGAACATCGCTGGAAAACCAGCGATGTTCCCTGCAAAACGGCGATTTCCCGCTATCGCTGGTAATTATATCGCCCTGGGGAAATGCGTTGTAAATAACGCGCTAACTGGGCGATATAATCCAGCGATAGACGGCGATAAATAGAAAAGCGCTAAGCGCGCTTTGCGTTTATTTATCGCCGTCCTTGTAAATATGCCCCTTTATTTTAATTTTTTTTTACATAGCGCTTAGTAGAGGGCGTTGGCCTGTTTCTAAGCACTCCCACTAATTCGCCCTGTAAATGAACTACAGATAACTCAAGCCATGAGAGCTTTGAGCAGTTCTTCGCCCTTTCTTTGCATTTTGTATCTTTTAGTTTCATTTTTATCTTTTTAAAACATGACTAGAAGTATGCACAGCAACAAATACAGTAGTGGCTGAAATAATGATATATTTGACCAGCGATAGCTCGGCAACTGTGGTATTTGGGAATGAAGTCATTTGCTCAAGATTACACCTGTTTGGCCCTAGGAAGAAGCTAGGATAAGCCGTTTAGTTCTTACAACCACAAACTTGGCATAATCAGACATGATCAGATCAGATTATGGGACTTGAGCTCCATTGAGGCCAGCACATTCACATTTTTATTTTTCAATCAATTTATCACTACCATGCAAAAGGGAATGGGTTCCAGGCACCTTCGATTTTCTTTTTTTCTGGGTTGATATAGGTGTGCATAATTTGAATTCCAGGCCTTCAGTCTTTTTTTTTTTTAAAACATGTTTTTATTAAGTAAAACACACAATAAGGCAGCACATTCGACCCTGGTGGAAGTTTCCAGAAAGGCAATGGTCTCACTTCCTACCATTGTCGACAATAGGTTGAACCCCCTTCACACTCTGGTCAAAAGTACAGGAAATCAGATTAAAGCAGTGTCCGTTTTTATTGAACAGCAGTCTCAGAACAGTAACGTTTGCCCATCATGTGATATAGGTGTTGCAAAAGAGGAAACAGTGAACCAAGTAAAAGTGAAAAACCGTGTAAAAAACTGAGCAGCGGCAGAGGTCGTACATAACAAATCGTTTCCCTCTGAAGGGCCCCCGCTTGCACCACCCCTGGGGGTAGGGGGAAGCTGAGGGAAAATAAGTATGGGGGGGGGCGGTGGAAGAGCAGGGGGGGGGGGAGTAATCACCGGCCTTCAGTCTTGCATCATGAGGTAAATTAATGAAGTATTTTTTGGAGCTCTGTGAACCACATGACTTCCAGGTGCTTACCACCACCAGCACTCAAAGGGAAAAAGAGTCAGGCGTAATAAAAAGAATGTACAGTCACGCCACCTCCAAATACTAAAACAGGGCGAGCAGGGCTTTAAATGCAAATAAAGTGTGAAAATCATTTGACCAAACAAGCCCCTGGACTCAAAAATCTCCCACTTCCCGTGTAAGAGCGTCGGCACCGCTGGGTCGTAGGTGGTGGATCCATTGGCCTTCCTTTCCAGCATTCACGTGTTCTTTGCAATGTAGTGATGTAAATTCATCGATTGAATGAGTGATTGATTCTGGGTGTTAATACGATGCTACCTAAACAGGTGAGCCTAAAGAGATCTTTTGACGGACGTATACAGAATGTCTTGCAGCATGGAATTCCAAAAAGATGGCCCCAGAACAGAGAAAGATGTCCTTTGTGACGTGATTTGTACTTGAAAAATGCATTAATGGATCTTATCCTTATTTTTTAGTTTCCGCACTGGAGAGTACAAGTAGATCATGTTGGCCAGATACATTGCGTCCAGATTTTTGATGGATCTATTCATTAGAGCGCCCAGTTCGAGCAGAGTTCTGTCCCTGACTGGGAGCCGGTGCAGGGCTCTTCTAGCTTGTTAGGGTTGAGCTCTCCTATCCACTGGTCCACTCCAGCACTCTGTGTTCTTAATGGACAGCTGAACGTGAAGGCTGGAAAATAAAGAGGATCAATGAGAGAAGCTTGTACCGTAAGGACAGACACTGTGAAGACCTTACGACGTAAAGAAAGGCAGCTTGGTGCTACAGGACAGCCAATGTGGCGAGCTTACAACGTATGGATGGACAACGCAAGCAGTTAAGAGCTACAGGACAGACAATGTGACAAGGTTTGAACATAAGGACAGATGACACGGGTAGTGTGGAGATAGACAACAGAAAATGTGAAGAGCTTAGAACAAGGGAAGATGACACAAGTAGCGTGGAGCTAGAGGACAGATAATGTGACGAGCATAGAACAAGGGAAGGTGACACGGGTAGCATGGAGCTAGAGGACAGACAATGTGACAAGCATAGAACAAGGGAAGACGACACGGGTAGCATGGAGCTAGAGGACAGACAATGTGACAAGCATAGAACAAGGGAAGACGACACGGGTAGCGTGGAGCTAGAGGACAGACAATGTGATGAATTTAGAACAAGGGAAGATGACACGGGTAGCGTGGAGCTAGAGGACAGACAATGTGACCAATTTAGAACAAGGGAAGACAACATGGATAGCGTGGAGCTAGAGGACAGACAATGTGATGAGCTTAGAACAAGGTAAGACAACACAGATAGCGTGAAGCTACAGGACAGACAATGTGACGCGCTTACAACATAAGGTCAGATGACCCTAGCAGCGTGGAGCTACAGAACAGAGAATGTGACAAGTTTAGAACATAAGGACAGATGACACAGGTAGCGTGGAGCTAGAGGACAGACAATGTGACGCGCTTAAACAAAGGGTGGTGAGGCGGGTGGGGTCGCGCGGGAGGGGGGTGGGAATACAATATTACATTTTTTTTAAACTTTCCTTTTGCCGCCGGACACATCCAGCGTCTCATCGTGTTCGCCGCCTCTCCTCTTCCTGGGTCCCAGCAGCCCCTGGGACCCAGACTCCCATCCAATCCCAGTGCTGCAGAGCAGCTCTGGGATTGGCTAAGCAGGCAGGAAAGACGCCCTGCTCAGACCAGGGAGTTTGTGGGGTTTCTCCAGCCTGGCTGCTCAATGCAGCTGGGCTGGAGAAAACCTAAGTGCGCATGTGTGTTTTGGTCGGCCTGAGATGGCCGGCCAAAACACATATTCGCACTTAGGGAGTGGAGTGCTCGTAGCACTCCTCCTACCCTCTCCCATGCCTCTGCCCCACTTCTCCCAACACCGCTGGCTAAGAGCCAGCAAAGGTAAAATGAAATGATGCAAGATCATTGTTTTATTTTACATTTGCTGGCTCTGAGCCAGGCAGCTGGGCGACGCTCCTCCGCCATTGCGTAGGAGCCGCCACTGGAAGACGGCACGGGTAGCGTGGAGCTAGAGGACAGACAATGTGATGAATTTAGAACAAGGGAAGATGACACGGGTAGCGTGGAGCTAGAGGACAGACAATATGACCAATTTAGAACAAGGGAAGACAACATGGATAGCGTGGAGCTAGAGGACAGACAATGTGATGAGCTTAGAACAAGGTAAGACAACACAGATAGCGTGAAGCTACAGGACAGACAATGCGACGAGCTTACAACATAAGGTCAGATGACACTAGCAGCATGGAGCTACAGAACAGAGAATGTGACAAGTTTAGAACATAAGGACAGATGACACAGGTAGCGTGGAGCTAGAGGACAGGCAATGTGACGCGCTTAAACAAAGGGTGGTGAGGCAGGTGGGGTCGCGCGGGGAGGGGTTGGGAATACAATATAATTTTTTTTTAAAACTTTCCTTTTGCCGCCGGACACATCCAGCGTCTCATCGCGTTCGCCGCCTATCCTCTTCCTGGGTCCCAGCAGCCCCTGGGACCCAGACTCCCATCCAATCCCAGTGCTGCAGAGCAGCTCTGGGATTGGCTAAGCAGGCAGGAAAGACGCCCTGCTCAGACCAGGGAGTCTGTGGGGTTTCTCCAGCCTGGCTGCTCAATGGAGCTGGGCTGGAGAAAACCTAAGTGCGCATGTGTGTTTTGGTCGGCCTGAGATGGCCGGCCAAAACACATATTCGCACTTAGGGAGTGGAGTGCTCGTAGCACTCCTCCTACCCTCTCCCATGCCTCGGCCCCACCTCTCCCAACACCGCTGGCTAAGAGCCAGCAAAGGTAAAATGAAATGATGCAAGACCATTGTTTTATTTTACATTTGCTGGCTCTGAGCCAGGCAGCTGGGCGACGCTCCTCCGCCATTGCGTAGGAGCCGCCATTGGAAGACGGCACGGGTAGCGTAGAGCTAGAGAACAGACAATGTGACGAGCTTACAACATAAGGTCAGATGGCACCAGCAGCGTGGAGCTACAGGACAAACAATGTGACGAGCTTAGAACAAAAGGTCATGTAATGTAGTGAACGTAGAACATAAGGGCTTACAAAACAAGAAGATGTGAGCTGTAGGTCAAGAAATGTGATGAGGTTAGAACATAAGGCCATGTAATGTGATGAGCTTAGAACATAAGGCAATGTAATATGGTGAGAACAGACTATATGGAAAGACAATGTAAGCCACCTGGAGCTCTGGGACAGACAATGTGACGACCGTAGACCATAAGGATAAACCACGAGCAGCAAGGAACTACAGGACAGAAAGTGAGTCGAGCTTACAACATAAGGATTGACCAGGGCCGGCTCTAGGGCGGTGCGATCGGTGCTACCGCACCGGGCGCTGACTTGGGGTGGGGGCGTCATTTTTGCAAGTATATTAACATTTTAAAAGAACCTGTTGCCGTGTTTCTGGACTCCAGCAATTTTCAGGCCTCAATTAAAATGTTTAGATGATAACGCCGATTCTTATCTAATTATCTATAAGAACCTTCTGGTCGCCAAGATCTTTTTACCTGTTGAATAGTGTAAAGAAGAGAATCTCATCAGGTTATATATCAGCATTCATTTTATCTGAAAGGACCACCGACTCCGAATTCAAGTTTGAGAATTTATTATCGCCAAAAATAACTGAACGTGCAAGCACCTCAACACGAGGTTAAAGAAATAGATGGGCACTAATACAAATAATAATCTACGCAGGAATCTCATCCGACTCAGGATAAGGAGAATAGAAAGTTCTAGAAGGATCAACCAGACTATGATTGCTCCAATTTCTAAGTTGCTCTTCATTGGACTAAACAAGCTTAAAATCAATTGCTGTCCCTACACTAACGCTAAGTGACATCCCTGCATAACGATTTTCCCAGGCAAGAGTGAATAAAAAGGTGTCAGCTGTGAAGACTTCCTAAGAAGTGCAATCACATAATACCTAAGCTCAGCTCTGTCCTTCTCTCAGGTCTCCCCTACCTCTTCTCTGGCCTCCTCCCTCAGGGCACTATCCCTAATACAAAACCACAATACAATTGTACACGCCTTTGTCACGCCTCCTTGGCCAGGTCTTCTTTCTTGTGCTTTTCCATCGAAACGGTTACTTCATCCTGGACGGTTGCGATGACCTTGAGTCCCAGGCACCTTCTCCGCTGAAAGTATCATCCCTAAATTCCATTTCACTCCCCGTACCATGCCTCCCATCTCTCTAGCTTTTGAAAACAAAGAGTTAGTCTTACTAACGAGACATGTGTCCTTGCACCTGCAACGAAAGATACTTTCAACAGAAACCTTCTACTGTGCAAATTAAATCTACCGTTTGTGCCCAGAGAGCCTTACCAAGAGAAACTCTTCTCTGCCTACAAAATAAGCTAACATAAGAATAAACCAGGCCTTTCCTAAGCATATATGTAGTCAGGCCTTTACATATGACTTTTAAACACACATCTTACTTTTCCCTATAAGCATTTTCATTACGATTCATATGCAAACAATGAATTACATGTGCAACTTTAATATGGTGCACGTTTAAACTACTGCAATTACATTACACACACGAACTAATTCCTCTATGCATTATTTTCACACAATTCAATAAGCATTACATTACATCATTATCCTAACACCATTATGCAGCTGAGTTCACTTTGTCTCAGCGAACTATTCATTCTTTACTAAACATGCATGAGTATACAATGGAATATAAACGAATATATGTGTGAATACATGTGGGTGCGGCCTATCAGTGATTATGATGCACCCCTACAATTTACAAGAACATTTCGCTCTATCAGTTCCCCCCTTTGATGACTCCTGTCATCATATTTCATTCTACTCCCTCGGAGAAGGAACCGACCTAAACAGAACTTGTTGCCATCTTCCCTGATCTAAATTTCTCCATGCTCTTGAGCCTTTGATACTGACTGTCCTGCAGTCTTGCCAACCTCATGTCATTTTCCCTCAAAGCTCTCTTGACTCGGCCTGCTCGATACCACTTGTAGGCCTTGATCACAATCCACAAGCCAACCACACAACCCACCAAGATAAGGAGGGGTCTCAGAAAGTATCCAAGGAATCCCTTTCCTAGGTTCGCAAACCAACCTCCCACTTGACCAAAACCCTTTCCGACCTTTTCCCAGGCCCCTTCTTCGGTCAAATCCGCTATCTTTGTGTGGATCGTAGTGATGTTACTTATATATTTCTCCAGATCCTTGCTTCGGTCTGGTATATAAGTGCAGCACTCTTGAACCTTCAACATTTTACAGACTCCGCCCTCTTTTGCCAATAGGACATCCAAAGCAAGGCGATTCTGCAAAACCATTCCCCTTATCGACAGCCTCTCTCCTTCCACCAACACCAACGACTTTGCTGTATTCATCGAAAATTCATCCACCACAGTCGCTAACCTCCGAATCTTCACATCATTCAAGACTACTCCCAGACTAGGTATCATAGCTCCAAAGATATCCCCCACAACGATTCCTGCACTTGCAGCTCTTCTCGTTCTTGAATGCTCTCCCCCTTCTAGAAGATCTAAATCTTCTGTATGGTAAATCTTTGGAAATATTATTGACAAATAACATGTTCCATACCAATTTGCAGGCAACCTCACATAAGCATTCTTCCCACATACGTAATACACCGTTGGTATCACTTGTACAGGACCTTGAAGAAAATCTTTTGCTACATCGGCCATGGTGAAAACGTGATCACAGGTACTTTGTCCCACTGCTACCTTCTCGTAGTAAATCTGATAACGCCTTATACACAACTTACCCCTCTGCTCCTTATCTAACGCTATAGGACCATAGCTTCCCTTGGTCTTATGCAACCGTTCTTCCTCTGTCCAATCGGTCCTGTGATGCCCCAAGTCTCGGGAGTGAGTCAGCTTTCTATACCTATCCTCGACCTGATCCACAAACTTTCTCTCTACATCCGACATCAAACAAGTCAGATTGTTTCTGTGTGCAAATGCTGTATCCAATTCCAAACTCGGTATGAAGTACTTCCTCAGTCTGTCTTCGGTCTTATAATAGTCATACTTATTCAAATGCTTGTAAGCTGGGACTTCAGGAAGCACTGCGTCGAAATTGGAAAAGAAATACTCGAACTGATCTCTCTCATAAAACAAACTAAGCAAAAGACTACATGAAATACCATAAGTCAGTGGAAGATGGTGATACCTAATACCCTCATCCACCGAAGTAGGCAACTGCATACACACATAACAACCTTTCGCATCCATCACATCAACATACTCATACAACAACTTAGCATATGCATTCAACTTAAAATCCCCTTTAGATAAATCTACATGTAATCTACGACTTTCTTCTAATAGCAAAGCTCTATCAGCTGCCCTGTCTACCCCCTTCTGACTAGGTGTGATAGGTGTCGGTGTCCCTGTCACTTCCTCTACTTCTTGCTCATGCGAACCAGTATATGAGACTACAACTACTATGATTATAGAAATTATTACACTACTTATAAGAATGCCTACAATCCACTTTGATCTACGATTGGGATCTCCCGGCTCCATGGTTTCGAAAGTTCTCAAAAGTCTTGGTTATCGCAAAGAACCCTGAAAAAGTCTCTGTCCTTTAATTGTGACTTGCTTAACCAGCTCGAGCAACCATGAAATCTCCGGACTTTCCCTTTCCGATCACAATCTTATTTACACAGTCCAGAAAAAGACTTCCCTAGTTTTCGTTCCTCTTCTGTGGAAAGTCCCTAAGTTTATTCTTCTTCCACTCGGACCTAGGTTATCTTCTTCTTTTGGACTTTTATTTACAGTTTATAGTTGATCCACTATAAAATCCTCATTGAGCAATACCAAAACGTGATACAAAAGGTCAAGACGCAAAATCAGCACTTCATGTGAAAACGGCTCAACTCCAAAAGGCGGGAATTCGAGTCGATGCAGAACCAAGTTTCGGACTTCACTCAGAAGCGGGGGATTCGGAACTGTGAGGGTCAGTGTTCCTTCTATCTCGAGCCCTGGCATCAGCAGCACCACCTTCACCACCACATTCGGGCTCCGACGGACCACTTGCACTGACCTCAGCCTTCCCGTGCTCACCACCCCTGCATCAAACACAGTGTAAGTCCACTCAGGGGTAGAGTATCTGCGACAAGGCACTCTTGTTCTCTTTGACCTTCGCCGACTGTCTTGTGCTTGGTCTTCGTCACTTGCTTCCGTTTCAGATACTTCAGACACTGGAGCAAGGTCTCTTTCAGGTGCTAACCTCAGGTTCAGTCGCCTCTGTCTCTCGGGCCAACTTTCTGCACTTCTGTTCGTTCGTCTGCCTTCCCCTTCTATACCCAGTGCACTACTTCCTCTTTCTGCTGAATCTGACTCTTCTCCGCCCACTGCACCGTTTCTGTCTTCGGTGTCTGAGTCAGGGTTCGAACTGTGGAAACCCCCTTCAGCTTGCTTCAGTGCACCACCAGCTGTGTCAGCGACCCTTACAGCTTGACTTGTCCTCCCATGTGGCCCTGCCACATCAGCTGGATTTTCATTTACGAGAGGAGCTGTTTCTTCCAAGGGTGCTGGAACTCTGTGGGTATGGGAAGCATGCACCCAGTTCGGCAGTCCTCCACACTTCACTGCTGTGTTCGTGATAAGTATCACCTGATACGGGCCACGCCAACGGGCATCCAAGCAACTCTTCCTCACGTGCTTCCGGACGAGCACCCAGTCTCCGGGACACAAGTCGTGGCACAGATCACTCGAGGCTGGGACCACTGCTGCTTGCACCTGCTGGGATACAGAACGGACCACATCAGAGAGTCCTTTACAATAATCGAGAATCAAATCATCAGTGATGCTTATCAAGGCTGTAGCTGGTACTGCTGGCAATCTCATTGCCCTCCCCATTAATATCTCATGGGGGACAACCCGGTCTTTCTGTCTGGGACACTTCGCATGCTCATTAGCACGAGTGGCAAGGCGTCGGGTCATTTCAGGGATGTCGAAGAACACATTTTTGCCATCCGGGCTTTTAAAGTTCCATTAACTTGTTCCACCATCCCAGAAGCCTCTGGTCTATAACTACAGTGGAGTCTCTGGTCAATGTTCAATGCAGCGCAAAGCAACTTCATGATTTCGCTATGGAAGTGCCCTCCTCTATCTGATTCCAAAGAGGTCGGGATCCCGAATCTAGGGATGAGCTCCCTCAACAGTAATTTAGCCACTGTGAGAGTGTCACACCTGCGTGTGGGGTAAGCCTCCACCCACCGTGAGAATACACATACTAGCACTAAAATGTACCTCAATCCGTTGCACTTAGGCATCTCCACAAAGTCCAACTGTATTCTATTGAAGGGCCCTCCTGACCTTCCAATGTGACTCAATGTAACTACAGTTCTCTTTCCAGCATTCATCTGCTGACACGTAACACACCTCTGACATACCGTCTCAGCCATTGCTCGGAACCGTGGGTTATACCACGTCTGTCTAAACACTCTCATCATTGCGTCTCTACCCAGGTGTGCCTGTCCATGTATCAGTCTTGCCATCGGACTCAGCAATTCCTCAGGCAACACGGCTCTCCCATCGTTGGATACCCACACATCCACGTCTCCTTTCTCACACCCAGCTTTGATCCATCCCTCTCTCTCCTGGTTTGAAACTTCATCCTGCAATCGCTTAAGCTCTTCCCAAGTGTCTGCCATGGTCAACATTATGCTGAGCTCGGTTCCTTCTTGGCTCTCCCCTATCTCTCTTTCCGTGAATATGCATCCTTGTTCTGCACAGAAGCGGGCGACTTCGTCTGCATAATTGTTTCCCAAGGATACAAAGTCCTCCCCCTTCCCATGGGCTGAACACTTTACAACAGCAATTTCTTTCGGATGCTGTAATGCATCTAACAATTGTCTTACATACTCTCCATTACGAATGGGTGAGCCAGATGATGTCAAAAATCCCCTCTGAGACCATAACTGCCCGAAGTCGTGCACCACGCCAAACCCATATTGGCTGTCTGTGTAAATCGTGATTCGAATTCGATCAGCGGCCAAACAGGCACGGGTCAAGGCAATGATCTCAGCTACCTGCGCGGAGCGTACTCCTTCTAGGCAAGCAGCCTCGACCACTCCTGAAATGGTACATACAGCAAACGCTGCTCTCAATTGCCCCACACTGTCTCTTAAGCATGAACCATCGACAAAGAAAATTTCATCTGGGTCGGCCAATGGTTCATCGACAATGTCAGGTCTCGGTTTGGTGCAAAGTTCGGTCACATCGAGACAATCATGGTCCGCACAATCTTCATCATCCGTGTTCGGTGTAGGCATCAATGTCGCAGGGTTCAAGACAGAGCACCTTTTCAGAGTCACATTCTCTGCGGCAAGTATGACTTGCTCGTACCTCGTTAACCTATTGTTCGTTAGGTGCTGGGTCTTGGTCCTGGTCATCAATAACTCAACCGAATGTGGCACATGTACAGTCAATGGATGTCCCATTACAATGCTTTCACATCTTTCAATGCTGACACCTGTTGCAGCAACGGATCTTAGACATCCGGGCAACGCAGAAGCTACTGGATCTAAAGTAGCTGAAAAGTAGGCAACTGGTCTACGGACACCTCCATGGTTCTGAGCTAACACTGCTAATGCACATCCTTCCCTCTCGTAACAAAACAATGAAAAGGCCTTGTTGTAATCAGGCATTCCCAGTGCCGGAGCCCTTCACAAATCCTCTCTCAGTTTCAGGAATGACATCAAGCACTCCTCGTCCCATGGTACCGGATCACTCACATCCTTGTGCGTAAGCCTCTGCAGAGGCTTTGCTCTCAAGGAGAAACTAGGAATCCACTGTCGACAATAGCCAACCATTCCTAGAAACATCCTAACTTCTCTCTGTGTCGTAGGTACTGCCATGCTCATTATTGCCTCAATTCGATCTGGTGACACCTTCCTCTTGCCTTTTTCCAATCTGTGTCCCAAGTACTGTACCTCTTTCAAACAGTACTGTAGCTTGTTCGGGGACACCTTATGTCCGTTCTCTGCTAAGTGGTTCAACAGAGCTACAGTGTCAATTCTGCAAGCATCTTCTGTTTCTGAGGCAATGAGCAAGTCATCTATGTATTGCACGAGAACTGAGTTCTGCAGCAACACGAGACTCTCAAGGTTCTTCTTCAGGATCTGGTTAAAGATCGATGGACTTTCCGTATACCCTTGAGGGATACGACACCATGTTAACACGCGATTTTCTAGCCTGAACGCAAAAAGAAATTGGCTTTCCTCGTGGAGCGGTATCGAAAAGAAGGCTTGACACAAATCGATAACCGTAAACCACTCGGCTTCACATGGGATCTGGAACAGTATTACTGAAGGATTCGGTACCACTGGACAACAAGGGACAACTATCGTGTTAACCTTTCGCAGGTCTTGCACGATCCTGTATTTCCCGCTCGGTTTCTGTAGTCCCATTATGGGCGAATTACAGGGGCTACCTCTGATCTCTTTCAGAATGCCTTTCTCAATGAAAGTCTCGATCACAGGTTTTATTCCTGCAATCGTTTCTGTCGATAGGTTGTATTGAGGTGTCCTGGGAAATCAACATTCTGTTTCACCTCAATCCGCACTGGTTCAACCCCTCTGATTAGACCTATTTCGTCGCCTGCGAAATCCCACACCACAGACGACACTGCGTCTCTCAGATCAGGTGGAAGTTCTTCCACAGTCACCATTGGGTACAGATCTATACACAGATGCTGATTGGTAATTTTAAAGTCAGCATCGTCATCTCTCATCTGGACCTCCACTCCCCGTGGTGTACAATAAATCGTGCAGTTCAACTTGCACAACAGATCTCTCCCCAAAAGGCAAACTGGACTCGTATCACACACTACAAACTGATGTCTAGTTTGGAAGGAACCTATCTTTACTAGTATCGGTTCTGTCAATGGGCTGCTTATTCTTTTGTTTGCTACTCCAACAACCTGGATTGATTGTCCCGAGAGGGGTAGGTTAGGGACTACTGCTGATCTTACAGTAGACCGGGTAGCTCCAGTATCAACCAAAAGTGTTGCAGGATTGCCCTCAATCTCTGCCTCCACAAAAGGTCCTCTCTGGTCTACCTCCAAGACCGCTCCAAGTGTGCAGTCTTCCTCCCCCCTCAGGCACCGTCAGGATAAAGGGTCTAAGCTATCCTCGTCGTAACCTTCGAACAGGGGCATCTGTTGGTACGTTCGTGTTCCTTGTGAAATCCTTGGAGCTTGGGGAACCTGGGCGTGAGAATTGTAAACCCCCCTTTCATCGTCCTAGGTCTCGTTATTGTATTAACTACCTCTTGCGCGGGTGCCTGAGCCCCTCTTCCTCTTCCTGCAACTGATTAGCTGGGTTCAAAGGACACTCGCGTTTCCAATGTCCGACCTGGCGACAAAGATGACACGCAGTGGTCTTCTTCAATGTGGCCACGTCCACTCCTGTCTTGGGGTCTACTGGTTTTCCCTTTCCCTGGCCTTGCCCATTCTGGTTTCCCTGGAAATTTCCTTGCTTTCTTCCTAAGGTCCCTCCACTAGGCTGACTCTGTGCTGTCTGCATCTGGACAAGCATCAATTTATCTTTTAACTTCCGATGTTTCGATTCCACCTCATCACTACAGTATCTCGCATACCGCAAAATTTCATCTAGTGGCTTGTTCTGCCAGCAGATCAAATGGTGCTGTATCATGAGGCTGATTTCCATTCTCAGACCCAGTACAAACTTTGAGACAAATTGTCCCATATCCTTGGGGTCTAAGATATCTAACCCACTATACTGTTTAAAAGCTTGCAGAAGTCTTTCATAATATTCATGCACCGTTTCCTTGGGTTCCTGTACAGTCCGATCTATCTTAACCCAATCTATATCCTGAGGTGAAATCTTCAGTTTCAACCATGTAATCACCTGCTCATACTTTTTCATAACTAGGGGTGATGGACCATTTGTAACCGCCTCTCTATCCGGTTCCGAAGTCGGCCACTCAATAGCGACTTTACAAGCTGTCCACAAATCTCCTGGTACCACTATGTCAAACAAAGTGTTCAAATCAATCCACAATACTTTTGAAATTTTCACAAACCGCTCAACCTGTTTATACCACTCTACTGGTTTTCCCTCAGCCGAGGAAAATCATTTGTAAATGCTGCCAAATCACCTCTATTCCACGGCACATGCACATACCCTCCATTCTGTACTTCCCGTAAAGGAAAATTTCCAACACCCGTCGCCCCCTCCTGGCGGCGGCGTTTACCCTTCTGCTCTTTTTACTGGTTTCTTCTTGGACCATCTTTCTTCCCATTTGTCCAACAAAATCCATATTCTCATTCCTATAATCAGGTCTCTGGTGTGTGTCCTTAATCCTGTGATTCTTTTCTCCTCCAGCTCCTGGTCACTGTAATGCAATCTATGTGGCCCCTGCAACGCTTTAGTTTTGTTCAGGTCCACCTCATATCTTTTGGCCAATTCCTTCAATCTATCATGTGCCATTCTAGCTTTTCGAGTCACATCTTTTGCTACAAACAACAGTTCATCTGATCCATAAATTTCTATCCTTTCCAAAGGCAGACCCCCACTGATCATTTCGTCTACCTCTGCTTTCAGCCTCACTACATCTAGCAGCCTTGCCTGTACTGCACTCCTCAGTACATCTCGACAACCCGAGCCATCCCGCTCATCACAGTTACTATTCTGTCCTTGTGACCTATTCCCTTCCATCATATTCCTGGAACTTGGTCTGTCTTCCGAGACGTTCTGTGCCCTATCTCCTTGCATCCTATCCTCTTGGTTCGTTACTGTTGGTGTCCACTCCCTCAAAGCTGACTTAGATTCCCGCAAAGACCTCGGTCTTTCTGGTCTCTCCTCTTCTCTCCTAAAGGAAGAGTCCGCAGTAGCCGGTAACGGCGTACTTGTCTCCATTGGTCTTGGGAAATGAACCACCCTTACTCCAAACCCATTCCCACTCTCACTGTTTCCTTCCTCCCTTCTCGTCGGTACGGAGCCCCCTTCTCTCACCCGTTCTGGGTCATATACCGGTACTATAGGGCCAATGGTAACCGGTACTGTCAAGGAGTCCGGTAATCTTGTGTTCCCCGCAGGAGGCTGTGTTATCATAGACGCCGTTGCCCCCTCCGTTCCTGTGGAAATCCTTCCCACCACTCTCATGCTAGTCTGGTTCTGGCTCTCATCAACTATTGCTACTGCTGGGTTCGTCTTTCCCTCTTCTGAATCTGGATTAAATGGTGGTGGCCTCTCTGCCAACAACCTATCTAACAAGCTATCGTCTGTATCACTGTCGTCCTCATCGATTCTTATTATCTTCCCATTTTGTACTAACAATGGGTACAACTTATCTCCTTCGATCGTTTCCACTCTCCACCGTTTCTCCAGTGCATCCCACTTTGCATCTTGAAATGCCCTGATCGATTTCTTCACCCTTTCCTGGCATCTGTCCTTCTTCCTATCATACGCTGCTCTTATCCACGCATGTAGTGCCTCAAACTGTGTTGGTCTAGGTAGTGGTCGTAAAGAAGCCATTACACTTTTTAGCTGGTACAATACCTCCATCCTGAAAGTACCATATCGAGGGAACGACAACTCTCCCTCTGCTTCTGTCATTTTATGCCAATTCTCAAGCCAAATTATAGTATGCAATCCTACATTCTTTGCCATATAATGTGCTGGTGTATCCTCGGGAGGAGCTTCCTCTCCCTCCCGAACAACCACATGTCTATCACCTCTACAAAGTTCCCGTAAAGCTTTAAAACATTTCATGATGAATCAACTTTGTATTTGCACTCAAAATGTCCGCTTTTACTTCCTGATTTCAATCCACCAATACCAGCGCGGCTCACACCAACCGGCCTATCGCAGCGCGGCACTTGTCTGACGTCACTTTTCCTCCGCTCACAGCAGTTCCCCTCCTTTCTAATTCACTCGTTCTCGCTCGCACCTGTCCCAATCATACTCTGAAATAATGTCCGTCCTACCGAACAATTACCTCTCTGACCGTCAGTCTTACCAATGACCGATCAGCCTCTTGAGCTCGTTGACCTCTATCTGGCAACCGTCTGTCCGCGAAACGACCGGACAATCGCCTCTAACACACTCGATAGGATTCAATCACTCGATGTTCTGCACACAATAACCTACGACCTGCGTTGGTTATTCACACACTCACTCATGCGTTCCCTATCTTCAGTGGGTCTGTCAATGACGTCTCGTGACCCCCACAACCTCTGGTCAACCTTCTCAACTCTGGGTGTGTTCTACACCACAATAAATCTCCCGGTCCCGCGCGCGCTCACGGTCCGTTTCTCAATCACACAACTCTTTTTCCAACTCCGCAAGACATCACACAACAATAAAACACCGCAATCTACCAAACATCACTCTTTTCATACTCACTCTACTACGAACTGCTACTTCCGCCGCACCGGCACTCTCCGTCAGTTTTCCACGACCTCCGACATCCTTCTCCCGCGGTCCTCTGGATCTGCGTCACTCGAGCTCTATGGGGCAACTTAATCTCCTATCTTGCTCTAGATCTCCCCTTACCATCAAAGGTAACCATCCTACTCTGCTACCAACTGATAACGCCGATTCTTATCTAATTATCTATAAGAACCTTCTGGTCGCCAAGATCTTTTTACCTGTTGAATAGTGTAAAGAAGAGAATCTCATCAGGTTATATATCAGCATTCATTTTATCTGAAAGGACCACCGACTCCGAATTCAAGTTTGAGAATTTATTATCGCCAAAAATAACTGAACGTGCAAGCACCTCAACACGAGGTTAAAGAAATAGATGGGCACTAATACAAATAATAATCTACGCAGGAATCTCATCCGACTCAGGATAAGGAGAATAGAAAGTTCTAGAAGGATCAACCAGACTATGATTGCTCCAATTTCTAAGTTGCTCTTCATTGGACTAAACAAGCTTAAAATCAATTGCTGTCCCTACACTAACGCTAAGTGACATCCCTGCATAACGATTTTCCCAGGCAAGAGTGAATAAAAAGGTGTCAGCTGTGAAGACTTCCTAAGAAGTGCAATCACATAATACCTAAGCTCAGCTCTGTCCTTCTCTCAGGTCTCCCCTACCTCTTCTCTGGCCTCCTCCCTCAGGGCACTATCCCTAATACAAAACCACAATACAATTGTACACGCCTTTGTCACGCCTCCTTGGCCAGGTCTTCTTTCTTGTGCTTTTCCATCGAAACGGTTACTTCATCCTGGACGGTTGCGATGACCTTGAGTCCCAGGCACCTTCTCCGCTGAAAGTATCATCCCTAAATTCCATTTCACTCCCCGTACCATGCCTCCCATCTCTCTAGCTTTTGAAAACAAAGAGTTAGTCTTACTAACGAGACATGTGTCCTTGCACCTGCAACGAAAGATACTTTCAACAGAAACCTTCTACTGTGCAAATTAAATCTACCGTTTGTGCCCAGAGAGCCGTACCAAGAGAAACTCTTCTCTGCCTACAAAATAAGCTAACATAAGAATAAACCAGGCCTTCCCTAAGCATATATGTAGTCAGGCCTTTACATATGACTTTTAAACACACATCTTACTTTTCCCTATAAGCATTTTCATTACGATTCATATGCAAACAATGAATTACATGTGCAACTTTAATATGGTGCACGTTTAAACTACTGCAATTACATTACACACACGAACTAATTCCTCTATGCATTATTTTCACACAATTCAATAAGCATTACATTACATCATTATCCTAACACCATTATGCAGCTGAGTTCACTTTGTCTCAGCGAACTATTCATTCTTTACTAAACATGCATGAGTATACAATGGAATATAAACGAATATATGTCTGAATACATGTGGGTGCGGCCTATCAGTGATTATGATGCACCCCTACAATTTACAAGAACATTTCGCTCTATCATAGATAACTCCGGTGATTAATCATCTTCCTGGAAAGAGACTGGAGCAGTAGCGGTCCGTGGTGGGAGTGCTGACGGGCGCTGACGTGGGGCGGGGGAGGCGTTGGGTGGGGGGTAGTAAACTACGGATTACCGCCGATTAGAGGTAAGTAAACATATAAATAAATAAAACTAATTTCGTTGCGCGCGCTGCATCGCCAAATGCGATGCAGCGCGCGCAGCGAAGCTCGTTTTATTTATTTATATGTTTACTTACCTCTAATCGACCGTAATCCGTAGTTTACTACCCCCCACCTTGCCCCTCCCCCGCCCCACATCAGCGCCCGGCAGCACTCCCACCACGGGCAGCTACTGGACTGGAGGTTTGTCTAGTGGAAGTTTTGACTCATCCAAATGTAGCGCAGTGAGTTAAAATGCCTGCGGCTAAGAACGTGTACCATGCAGATAACGAAGGGGCAGATTTACAAGAACTGACATCACAGTTAATTTGCGTCATGTAAAAAACCCCTTGCGCCACCATGGATGCGTCGCATTTACAATGCGGCGCACCGTGGCGCAACGATTGACAGATGCGTGACGCTACGCATCTGTCGGCGTAAAGCTAACGCAGTGCTGGAGTCGTGTTGCGAGCGCGACGCAACTCCAGCACTGCTCAGGGGCGGCCTATACTTGCTGTGCTGAGTCACTCCTTACGCCTGCTTCAAGCAGGCGTAAGGTTTTGAAGCAGCGGCGTCGTAAAAGTGACTCAGTGAAATCTGCATAACTTTTATGAGGCTTTCTTGCGTGGGAACGCCCACCCTGCATACATTATACCTGACGCAGGTATAATGTGACGCAGGGCTTTACAACGTGACGCATCTCCCTAGATGCGTCACGTTGTAAATTTGTTGCAACGTGGCGCATTGTTTACGATGCCGCTGCGTCACAGAAGTGACACAATGGCGGCGTAAATGTGTCGCAAGGGGCTTGTAAATCTGCCCCAAAGTGTATGTAATGTAAATAGGTCAGTGGGTTACTGCTTCTGTAAGAGAGCTCCTTTTGTTACTTGTGGGTTGTAAGTAAAAATCCTAATATAGAGCATTGAGCTATTAACTGTCATCACACAGCTGCGTGTGAACTGCAAGTATTATGTTAGAGCAATATGATTTTTTTGCCCAGTCTTTCATTATCCTAATCATGCCAAAAGGGTTCATTTGGGTAGAAAACAATTCTTGTTATTAAAGCGGACCCCTAACAATGGTGTTACATTTTAAATTCTGAATTTGTGCTTTTCCAGAATAAGGACTCTTAAACTATATTGCCTACCAGTATCAATGACATGTTACTCCTACAATACACCTTGTAGTCCTGTCTGATGTAACATTTCCTATAAACTGATTTACACACCTATGATTGTCACTGTGCAATGTGTGCGTGATGTAAAGTGCTCTGACACCGTACACTGGTATGAGTGGTGCTATAAAACTAAATGAATCCGAGAGACAGTGGTTCTGGAGACTTGAGGGGCACTGTTAAAGGGCGGTGGTGAGGGAATCCGTGGCAGAGGTGGTCACTGGGGGGGCGCCAACAAACATTGTTGCACAGGGAGCCACCAGTGTTAAAGCTGGCCCTGGGACTGACAACATGAGCAGAATGGAGCTATCACTGGACACACAATGTGAAGAGCATAGAATATAAGGACATGTAATGTGACAAGTTTAGAACATAAAGACAGACAAACGCAAGTAGCTTGGGGCTACGGGACAGATAACGTGGTGAGCTTAGAAAATAAAGATAAGCAACAAAAGCAGCTTGGAGCTACTGGACAGACGCGATGAGCTATGAACGTAAGGCCTTATATTGTGAGGAGATTTTAACATAGGAGTAGTCGATAGGGTGAACGTGGAGTACACAGACAGGCCATGTGCAGAGCTTGGGCACATGGGCAGACCATTTGGGCAGTTTCACGCACACAGAAAGGCCTTTTATGAGTGTAAAACCGACATGTGAATTACTCCTGATGTGGTTTTGCACTCAGAAAAAGGCTATTTGCATGTGTGTTTAGACATATATGCATATGTAGCATTGTGCAATGGACCTAGGGCATGAAGTTTGAAACACGGGAATTTACAGTGTGAAGAGACAACATTGCATTGCAGTACTTTATATCCCAACGTCATCAATATATTACGTTTCACAAGAGCTCAAGTTCAAGCTCCAGCAGGCGGTACAGCTCGCAGTGGTTGCTGAATGAAAAGTAACTCTTTTACTTGTAATGTTTGTACTGTATCAAAGAGACAATTGCAGGAGATATTAACACTGTTAAAATAAGCATTGGTATCATGATATAGGCACATCTAGAATTAAGAAGAGGAAAAAGTTAGTCTGTGTTAATTGCCAAACAACCGACCACGAGCCCTGCCCTGAATTGCCATCTGGTTGCACACACAGGAAGCAGATTTGGCAATGGCCCCGCTCACGATCACCGCAGCTCGCGAGGAGGTGATCGACTTCACGAAGCCCTTCATGCAGACTGGGCTCAGCATCCTCCTGAAGAAGGACTCTACGGCCCAGGACTCCTTCCTTTTCCTCTTCCTGCGACCCTTCAGTGCCGAAACATGGATTGGTGTGCTTGTGGCCTACTTTGTGACGTGCCTCTGTCTCTACGTCGTTGCCAGGTAATTGCTCCTTTAGCGTCCTTTTTATATTTGATCATAAATGCACCATCACTCGAAACACTTTCAGTATCGTTAAATGATGAACGGAAACATTCTTACTATAAATTGTCTTCATCAATGCAGCAAACAGAGTATGCAGCAAAAATGGTGCAAACAATTGATTTGTTTTTTCTTTTTTGAATCAATGTAAATCAAACTACTTTGGCCAATATCTCTATTCTTCTGCTTTAAATCCACTTGACATTTATTTTCAGATCCAGATTTCGATTGGCAAATGTATTAATTTAATTTGCAATATTATGTGTATGCTCTTTCTAGTTTATTGGTTGTTTGGTGTCATATGTGATGCGTTTAGCATCAAAATGCACAAAATGGCTTCTTACCATCAACCGAGTAGTGCTTGTGTGGGATCCACTGATTTCCTTAGAAACTCCAAAAGTCAAGCGTGGATGCATCAGTCGTGTACATATAAGGTTTTCTGCATACAAGCTCATTTAGACCTTCAGCTGCACACAACTATGAAGAGTTTCTGTTTTGAAGTTTCCAATTAAAGCCTTTGGAGAACTGTATTGTTTGCTGTCAAGGACTAAGTGGAGAAGGATTACAGCAAAAAGCTTACTCTGCCTAGGAAGGACATAGAATGGGCTTTGGCATGATTACTGTTTGGCAGTATCTTTACTACTTGATGGTCAGGTGAAGAACTTGGAAATCATCACACCACTTGGTGGATAGCAAGTAATGCCCTCCCCCAGTAAGGGAGCCTCATTCAAACCCTGCCCAGTCTCCCAAGATCTCCCTACCCATGTGCGTTTGAGATACCATTGCACCACAGCCCAGACCAAGACCAGTGGAAGTCTACTCATATTGGGAGCAGTGTGTGCACTTTCACGGAATGTAATACCAAATTTTCTTATAGCATTTGGAATGGAAGGGGACAGGCCACATTCCTTTAGGATAAGCCCAATGCAAATACTTTCTTCAAAAGCACATGAAAACATGTCATGCCATTAGACTTTTCCCACTGGTTAGTACTCACCCAAATTCCATCTGGCATTCTGTTATGTGCAGGATCTTCCTGCAGGAGGTCATCATGTTTGCCATCATTGGCTGCCACCCAACTTAAGCCAGGGTAGTCCTTAAAATGAACAGAGGCACTTGGGCAAATTGGGACAGGAATGTCCACTACATGGTAAACAGGCTTGTAACCTTGGCATGAGTCCCTGTCTGCATGTGAAACTGGTGTCCTGATTTTACTTTGGTTCTGACGTCATGCTAACCCAGCATGGGCTAGAAACCTAGGCCTGTACCAGATAATATGATGCCCAGGGCCTGATCTGTGCCTTGGATGGGGGCAACAAGTTTGCTCTCATATTAGCCAATGGACTACTATCTTTGCCCATGTAAAGAGCTGGTAGTAGCCTACCACGTTTTGTGACTTTATAGTGTGATCATACTTTTTTGTGTCAGTGACAGTGCGGCCTACTGATCCCTCCTGTGTAAAGTTATGCTGTTATGTACAACTCAGAACCTTGCACTGATATTCTGTTTGTATGTTGAGTGTGGTTAGGTGTGGTGTGTGTGTGGCACATGTAACAGTACTCTGCATGCTGTGCGAGTCTGAGTAGGGTGTCAAGTGGGTTCCACTTAAGATGTCCCTGGTCTAGCAAGGCACACGATGGAGGAAGAGGATAGCCTCCTCAGGCAGTGTAAGTGTATTGCCAGTATTCCTGGGCCTGAGGCACCTAGACACTGAAGTGAGGAGGATGGAGACAGGGCTACCTTTAGGACTTCCACAAAAACCTTATTAGCAAAAGGCAGCTAATTAGTTCTTCTTGAGCACTGCAGTTTGATATATGGTAGGAGAGAGGAGTGGGACTGCAGCTCTGTTCAAGGTGAGAACGTTTCTGGGCAATGCCTGCACTTTTGTCTGTTTCTTATTTCTGCTTCAGAAAGGTCATAGCATAGAACTCATGCTTCATTATGCCCGTGTTGTGGATATTCCCGCTTGGATCACATAAACTGGGTCAGGAGAGTGGCCTGGAAATTAGGGGGCATATTAGCAAGACCGGCGATAAAATTATCGCCGCTTTAGCTGCAGGAAACTGCCGCTAAAACGGCGATAATGGGCTTGCTAATATGCGTTATGGAATTCCAATAGAAGCCCAGGTTAGATGTCCTGCACATCTAACCTGGGCTTCTGTGGAATTCTATAGCGCTTATTAGTAAGCCCATTATCGCCGCTTTAGCGGCAGTTTCCTGCCGCTAAAACGGCGATAATTTTATCGCCGGTCTTGCTAATATGCCCCTAGGTTTGAAAGAGTACCAACTCAAATTTATTTTTGATGCCCATGACAGTGGATCCACATCTCCTGTTTGGAAAATGTGTATAAATGCGGGGTCCTATGACTATCATAAGAGACTCACTCTTTGTGGTAGCACAGATTGGACTTGATATATTACTTATTGCACTGGTGTGTGGTATCAGACGAAATGTAAGTGAGAGGTAAGTTAAAAGTGGGAATCAGAGAGTAGGTGAGTTTACTCCAATACTGTCTTTTGATCACAGAGCTGAAAAACAAATTCCTGGGTGGGTTTGATTTTGAAATCCACACATTTTGTACTCTTTAAAGGGTATTTTTCTAAACTATATAACCAGCAGACAGGACAGCCGTAACTATATGACTTGGAAGGATGTTGAGTGTTTGATGGTGCCAGGAGTTGTATCCTTTTCCTATTATCCATGGCACAGCTATGGAAGCAGTGATGGTTCTACCAATGCTTCTCTTGCTGTGATTTAGAAAGTACTTATAATGATATCTAAATGTGGGATCAGAGTGCATTTGGGAGAAACAGGGCCTCTCAACCGTAACTATTATTTTAAATTTTAATTTTATTTCTTTTTGAGCTAGAATTGCAGCATTTGGTCTAAATGAACTTGCTGGCTTCATCTAGAAGAAAGACAATACAAATGACAGAGAGTTGAGGTTTTCTAAGGAGAGAATGCTCCTTTAACCATAGCGAAAACAAAGGAATGGGTGTCTTGCAGTTCACTATGTAGGAGCCCCAAAGTCCCACAGATTTGCCACGTTCCATCATTTTCCAATGAAAACTATATAACTTTATTTACGGAACAGAATTCTCTACATAGAATAAGAGTGTCTACAGAGGAAAATGAAATATATATTTTGTGTACATATTATCAACATGCTTTGTACTGCATAGTGGCAGCTTACACCCAAAGTGAATGCCATGACCTGCATTTAAATTACAGGGGCATAACAGGAGGTAACAATGCACACCTAAAGTTAAAACTGATAATCCCAGAACTTGAGAAAAAAGATAGGCCATTTTCATCATCCTGTTCTGTAGATCAACTCTTTAGACACAAAAAGAAAAGATCTAAAGCTCCTTTTATTCCATCATTTGCAAAGGGACAGTGATGTTTTTTTTAGTTTTTTTTACAGAACACAGTTTTTTTTAAATGTACTCTTCCTTCCTCAGGCTGAGCCCCTGCGAGTGGATGGCGCCTCCAACCGAGGAGAAGAAATTTACCTTCCTGAACAGCCTCTGGTTTGGAGCCGGAGCTCTGACCCTGCAAGGTGAGACCAGGGTGTGGTACTGATTTAGGATGTTGATATATGGGGAAAAGGTGCATCACTTGGAAGTTATAAACACGGTATGGGCATCTGTTAGTACTGCAAGTGGTTATGTTTCCAGGAGTATGCTTAGACAACCCTCAGGTTATTTTTGTATTTGTGTTTTACACTCTATTATTGCAAGCTAGCAGTGTCATCACATCATATGGCACTAGGTGATGGGTAGAGCCAGCAAGAAGGTTCAACATGTTAATATCCAACTGCTGACATCTGGTGTGGCCTGCTGTTCATGGGTTCAAATCCTGGCAGAGCCAACTCACTTTTCAGCCCTCCAATTTTGCTAAATTGACTGTCATTAAATTTGGTATACTAAATTATTTCTAGCTGCTATCATGGTCAGACATTGGTAGCACAAGACTAATAAGGTCAATTAGACCGTGGTGGGTGGCCCACTTTGCTGCAATGGCAGGGGAGTATTCCACTCCCCCTAGCATAGGACAGCCTGCCAAATTTACAGATCCCCACTAGGCAGGTGGAGATCTCTGTGTCTTCAGTGGAGCCACTGGTTTGGCGGTTCCACTGAAGGCACTGTACCTTCAAAGATCCAGCTAAGGTTTTTTTTCAAGTAACAACCTCCCAATAAGCTAGGTTGTTTCTTGAAAAAAAAACTGTCCTCATGGGCAGGGACTTTTCTCTTTGTGTGTAATGGTCTTTGTTTGATTTCCTTGACTATGATGCCACGCCTTTGTGGCTGTGCTGTTGTTTATGTAGTGTCTTGTGATATTTTAGGATAGAACCCTTTTGGCTCCTAAAAGGACTCCGTAGAGCTGTGATACAGGTGTCAGAGCACAATGCCATGAAAGCTGTTCTAGAGTGTTGAGTTCGCAGTTACATGCAGCAGAATAAAGACATGTACTAAGCTCCGTGTGTGGCACAGTCATTTGCGGGTAGCCAAGCTGGGAAGATGCTACCGCTTCGGTAATCTACAGATAGTGGCATTAGATTGCAGGGTCAGTGTCGGCATTGACATCAAAATCTATGAGGTAATGTGCCCCTAAAGACAAGATTCAAAACAGCATTTCAAAATACAATCAATAAGGAAGAATTGACTCAAAAAGGGAGTTCGGGTTCAGAGATTTGGGAAACCCCTGAAGGTTTGCTAAAATGTAAAGTGCAATACTGAAAAATAGAAAAATGCAAATGCAGCAGCAATCTCATAGAATGAGTTAACATACATGAAAATGAATTTCCACAAAGGCTCTCAGTTACTGAAGTAATGGAATGATAGGCAAAATCAGAAAAATAGGCTCAAATGTTTAGCAAATCTATAAGAATTCGGGCAGCATCCCTAGCAGTCTCTCAGAACATCTCTTGGTCACCCCCAAATTCAGGGGTGTTGATAGCTAATTTCAGCACAAAAATGATGCAAACTGCTTAGTCAACATGGTGTCAGCAAAAGTAGAACAATTACAACAAATCGTATTGCAATATTCTAAAACGTCATATAACCCTACCATCTTAACACTAGGCCAGTACATGAACATTGATTTGCGTCTTGTGACCTAATCTCATCATGGGAGACTTGTCAAACTAGTTACATAAACATCAGAAAACAATCATGAATGAATGCAGTACAGTGTGCTAGCAGGAGGAGCCTTGGAAAGTAGCAAAAAGGTTCATACAGCTAGTTCTTCGAGAACAATATGTCACACAATTAAACAGTGCACATCTTGCTGCGTGTGGTGTCATGAGAGAAATATAAACACACAATGAACATCAGGCTAGAGTAGTCATTTTAAGAAAGATGAAGTTGCGTACTAACTGAGGCCTATTTTAGCCTAAGGCAGAAAAATATTAAGGCACATAATAATGATTTGCTTTCAATTATAGTAGCAATTCACATCTATGAATTCAAATGTGGAATAACTAATATTAATGCACATATATAATTGAAATTGTGCAATAACTTGCACACATTGCACGGTGTTCACAAGTAAAGAAATCTAGTGATGGTCACCGCGACCACCACTATGACCTGGCAGCACTGTGGAAGGCGGGCTGCCAGTACAGTGGTTTAAGTTTTCAGAACCAGCTAAACCTCTATCAGTGTAAACCTGATTCTTCCCCATCTCTAAATGAAGCAGCAGGAACGTTCAATTGGCAGAGCTGGGGCTCTGACAAACTCTAAAGTTGTTCAACCAGTTTAAAGCGACTTCCATTATGTGCGTATATTATTTGAAAGTTACCGAGCTTGATACCCATTTGCCTTGTGTTTATTTACTTATAATATACACCATATTGCTCACAGGTGCTAGGAGCAGATGGCAAACATCAGACTAAAGGCAGTTCAAAAACAGCACCCATAAAAGTGAAGACCAATTGCCAGAGTTAATTATATAATGGACAAATAAACCGTTTTATCTGCAAAGGTAGTGCCGCTTTTTAAGTTCAATGATAGACAAACACTGTCTGTCGTCCATATCGAGAAAAATGTAAACACATACCTCATATTAGTTCTAAACCAATTGAACGTGGGTTTCCGCGGACCGGAGTCCATGTGAATTTATCTTAGATATACTTGCATGGAGCCCATCAATATAGAAATAAGGTTATATTACCTTTATTCTCTCCAGTTCGGGTGGAGGTACAACATCGCCAGAGAGTTAGGATTGAATAGTGAATCCGTGTTCTAAATAATTCTTTTGAAGAGTCTTCCACCTTCACCATTTTGAAGCAATAACACGTTTTCTCTAACGTAATAAGGTTGGTAATGTTTCTGACTGTAAAATGTAAGAAGATAAGATGACTTCAAAATGGGTCATAATTCCATCTGTACTGGACCTCCAATTGACAGAGCAGGATGTCCTCTTGTTTTAATTCAGGTGTTGTCCATTTATCATTTTCATAAAGTCTCTTCAAACCATTTGGTTTTGAAAGAGGCTCGATCTGTAACCGAGTGAGTAAGGCATCAAGGTACTAAACTGGAACATATCAAGGGTAGGCGCCATCTTTCCTTGGGCATTCGGACTATGCAAATAATTACTAGCATTGTGACAAGACCAACATGATATCAGGAGGGTACACATCACAGTCATACCCTCACTCACACATGTATGTGGGCACACAAATGTACACATACTCGCGCTCATAAAGTCACACAGGCATGCACAATTGTACCCATAAGCGACGCAGTAGCATCCAGGTTTTTTTTAAACTTAGCTAACGACGATAGCTGGCTTTGGTCTTTCCTGCTCTAGCTGCCTCGACTCTCCTTGCACTCCTCAGCTCAGCTCAGCTCAGCTCAGCTCAGCTCAGCTCCAGTTTCCAGTTCTTGATCCATGGCAGTCTTGGCTTCTTACTAACAGTATGTTTGACAGTGTGCGGCCTGCAGTGGCGCCTACTCTAACCTAAGGCTGGCACCGCCCATAGGCTGGCACTTGTATGCCCTTCCAGTACAAAACCTATGCTAGACGCATGGAGGCACCCTTGCACTATGACGCAAAGGTGTCTCCGTGGCGCACAGAAGCTGATTTCACCGCCGGCGCTATGGAAAGGGAAGGAGAGAGCCATATTTCTGTAAATGTGGCGCTCTCCTCCTCTCTCCTTTTCACGCAGCGCAGCATTTGCGGCTCCTGCGCTGCATCAATAAGTTGTAAATCTGGCCCTTCGTTTACTGATTGCTTACATGATATCTTCCTATCTGGCCTCCGTTCAATTCACAGGTGCAGAGCCTCACCCTAAATCGCCATCGGCACGTATAATTGCTGTCATCTGGTGGGTGTTTACCGTCATCGTTGTGGCGGCCTACATCGCCAGTTTTGCTGCTATGTTGAAATCTGGGGATGAACAGACACCGTCCTCCATCCAGTCATTTGAAGACTTGGCGAAGCAAAGAGCCATTGAGTATGGTACAATCGAAGGATCTTCCACCTATCACTTCTTCAAGGTAAAAATCTGATACATTGAGGTTTTGCACAATCAGTTAACAAACAGCGATAAGAGCCAGACCTGCAACTGAGTCAAGGGAAAAAGTGACACAAGGCAGGAGTCAATATCACAAATGTGTCTACTTACGTACGTGGATAAAACTTGTCGAATACATGCAAAATTATTTTAAAAAATGTGCATATACTGTTAGATTTTAAGCATGCAAAAGCACAGCACAAAGTCAGGTCTATGAACATACATGGATGGGAGGAATGGAATCTGGGCCCTCTGTCACTGTCATCAATGCCTTTCCTGTAAAGTCATCTGTGTTTCGCATATTTGAACACTACTATGGCAAACTAACACTTTTATAGCCTCCAAAGATTGACATGTCACACTATGAGCTTTGAAACTATTATTTTTGCTGTACTGCTCAAAAACACCTGTAGTGATATTGCTCATTTTAGGTGCCCAGATTTTTGATATTTGAAGTATTGGTGGACAATCATTCATCTTTCTTCTTTTCTTTTACCCTGGCCTCAGTGAGGCATCAGTGGAATGTGGTCTTTGGCAATCCAAGACAGGTGTTCAACAACATCCAGTGGCTTTAAAGCATCAAAAGAGCCATGGCCAGAACAAACCTTACAAACATGCCTCCACTTTTATTTAAAGTTATATGGATGCAAATTGAGTAGTAGTCATTGGTCACCTTTTTGTTTTTAAAGACATCTCTAAGATTGTTGTATGTAACGGTTGGTTCCCTATGTAGAATATTTGTATGAAAACCGGGTCTCAGTTGCTGCACAGCTGTTGAATTGTGGTTCTCCTGATGCCCTCAATGGAGTGCCGTGGCGATGGATGCCATTGTTTTCTGGGTGTAAGAGAAGAGCACCTGCACCATGTGTCTGGTGTGTGTAATGAGAATGATAGTCTTGCTGGCAATTGATTGGCTTTATACCAGCAGGGTAGTGTTTTGAGCGGCCGGAATGAGTATATTTAGGTGTTTTCAGTTGAACATGCTGATAGCTTCAAGGACCTCTATGTAAGATTATACCTGCAGGATAAGTTTCAGCTCTGTGGCTGCACTGGGGGTCTGCAGAATAGTTCTTTCCTGAAGTGCCTTACCTTGGAAGTAGCCTACCCAGGGAGGAGGGGCCAGGAGGACCCCCAGGCACACAAGGACTGGATGAGGCAGCACTAAGCCGGAATGAGTATATTTAGGTGTTTTCAGTTGAACATGCTGATAGCTTCAAGGACCTCTATGTAAGATTATACCTGCAGGATAAGTTTCAGCTCTGTGGCTGCACTGGGGGTCTGCAGAATAGTTCTTTCCTGAAGTGCCTTACCTTGGAAGTAGCCTACCCAGGGAGGAGGGGCCAGGAGGACCCCCAGGCACACAAGGACTGGATGAGGCAGCACTAAGCATGCTTTAACCTTCTGCTGGAAACTGTCTCAGCAGGCAAGAGCAAGGCCAGAGATGGAGATGTGTTGATAGTACTGAGTACCACTCAATTTCTCTGAGCAATAAGTGGGTAACACATAGTGGTGTCACTATTGTAGAGATTGCAACCTATTTGGGTGAGACAGGACACATGTAGGACTCCACTTCAAGGGCCAGTGGGTGGGAGCTGACTCAAATCTAACATCCAGAAGTGCAAAGACTCACCTGAGCTATTTGGTGGTCCTATGGGAGATACAGAAGGGTTAGGCCTGTACACACCTGTCAGCACCACACAACCCTATTCCTTGCAACCCTTAGGAAGGTGTGAGAGCCACCAAGCCCACTATAAAGAGGGCAAGAAAGTCCTCTATGCCTCCAGGGTGGGTGAAACATTAAAGTGGAGAGGAATGGTGTGGCATAGAACCTCAAGCCAAAGATACAGAGGTGTAATGAGGCCATATATATTAGATCTTTGAGTAAATAATACATGTCTGTGTCCCTACTATCCAAATATCCATTGTAGTTTCCATTCTTTTAATAATGATAATTTCCCTGTAGCCAGCGTGCTAGTTTCATAAGGGACTATGTTTAAAATAAATATTTCAGCATGGTAGCTAGATAACAAAGTGAGGATCTTTAACTATCAATACAGAATTGGGCCTTTGATCCGCAAATCAAGGAAAAGCCACGTATAAGACATTTAACTTTCTTGTATGGATTATATAGCAAATGGTGTTTCTGATCATTTCCGCTTAATATCAGACAAGCAAATAATATATTGAAATTTTAATAACGAGCACACCGAATTCATGTGATTTTATGTGGATTTAGACAATGTTCAATTTGCATTTTGCAAGTATTGTGGGTATTGCAAGCTGATGAGTCCAATGTGATGTTAAGCAAATGTATGGTCTAAGTCTGGAGAAAAGGCTGCAACGTTGTCTTTGAAATAGTCGCGTGATCCATGTGCCTGGCTCTTTACATCCATGATCATCTGAAAAGGATTGTCCTGGACAACCAACAGACCTAATTCAAGAAAGCTTCTGATGCTCCTCAGAGTAAGAGGGATTTCTATACATCCCCCAGTTTCATAAATCCTATGATGCCAGGGCACAAACAGCATAGTTTTTCTTCAATTTGGTTCTATCCACTGAAATAGATTGTGGATTGTGTGCTCATGGTTATGTTTTGCCTGCTTTCTGGCTTTTGATAAGCGGAGCATTGCTTTTAGCAATCTGTGCCATTTTACTGGAGTGATTTCAATAGTGTCTTGGAGCGCCTCCATACTTCTTCCTACCTTTCGTAATGATGTTATATTATGATATGTATATTTCCAGCATCTCAAAATCCTGTGTTCATTCTTTCCACAGTGGTCACTCCCAAAGGGTACGTTTGTGGAAATACAGTCTTATGCAGTGGACCAATATTTATGGTTTTGTGCTAATCTTGTGTCGATGGCATTTACTATTTCATCAGCTACTCTTTGGACACTAACGTTTTTCATCCTCCTGCTTAGTTTTTCTTGAACATATTAAATTCTGGCTGGCTATAATCTCTTATTAAATAAATGGACCTAAGACCAAAATATTTTCTTCTTCAGTCATAGAAGAGCATAAGCCTTGACCACTCTCATTGCCTCTTTGCTTTTTGGGGACTCCATTGAGGATAAAGAATTTAGAATTTCTCCTGCACACTGCCACAGTGCCTAATTTGGCCTGACCTGTAAGCTGCAAGAAATCCAAACAAGTATATTAACAAATGAATAATATTAATAAACTTCAATTGCTTAAAAATATTGTTTTTTTCCTCATGGTTTGAGGAAACAGGTAATGATTCCCTTAAACTATTGCATGGTAACAAAACTAGTAGAATCTCCATTTCTAATAACTTTAAAAGTTTTGCTCCTCTATGATAGTCCACACTTAGTGCTTACTTATTTTTCTGTATTATTTCATGATTTAGAATTCCAAGAGTCCAATTTACCGTAAAATCTATGAGTATATGGAACGGAGGAAAGAACATGTGATGGTGAAAACTGTCAATGAGGGAATGCAAAGGGTGAAAGACTCCAACTACGCTTTCATTGGTGAATCTGTCATGCAGGACATTTTTGTGGCCAAAGATTGTTCTTTAATGCGAGCCCCAGAAGTGATTGGAGCAAGAGGATACGGCATTGCAGCCTCATTGGGTAAGAGCATCTCCTCATTTAGGTGAATAAGGTTAAACCAGGAATGCATTCTCCCACGTCAATATGTCGCTCTATGACATAGTTAAAATGTAAATGGTGGAGTATTATAATATCATTCTGGGTTGCATGTCAAAGGTTTGACTACAGAAATATCTACACTATATAGAATCTAAAGTAATGCCTGCTGCTATTTCATCACGGTAAGCATAGATAGAGAAGTATAGATTGACTATTCAAAATCTGCATCTACCTACCTTGACGACATAGTGAAAGATGATAGTGTGGAGATGATAAGTGACGTAGCTTCCAAGTGACCATTTCTCATGTGTTATATCTTCAAACTGTTCCAGCTTTTTAGCCAATGGCACTCAGATGCTGAGACTTTTACACCCCATACTTATATGGCTAAAAGCCAAACTACAAATCCAATAATGCAATCAAATTTTTAACTAAAATAAACATGTACTGGCTAAAGATATCAACAAATGACATCAGGCCACTTGGCAGCTAGGTAGGATCATGATTGCACTGGCGTCATGTTGCCATGTTAGTCATATAAACTTTACTCCTGCCAAACCTACTTGGTTTAACTTGTTAAAGCAACAGCTTTTAGTACATTCCAAGCCTAGTAGCATGGGACCAGACCACCTTATGTCTCCTACAGTCTCTATCACTTATTGGTCACCTCCTCACCAAATTTTAGACGGCTCAAATGGTGGTTTTATAAATGGCAGAGTTTTCATAGTTCATAGGCGGTGTATGTCATTATATCATGGGCAAAACTAGATCAACCTCCAAAATATTTAATCCACTATATCGCCTTTGACTATATTGCCAAGGTAAGTATCATATTAAAATGACTTTATATTTACTCTTATTAACTCCACATTTACGTACCTTAACATATATAGTGATAGTCTATATAGAGGATGCAATGTTTTTGTTACGTGATATATCGTATGCCATATAGTGATCCCCCGCCCACCTTTCCCTCTCAAAAGAACTATTAGTTATTCATTGTGCATGCTAATCAGTGCCTCTGCGTGCCTGAATAGCTGGCTGACACAGGTCTGCATTATGAAAAAAATTAAAAAGCATAAGTAACGAACAGTGTCTTACGCGGCATGTAGCGAAAGGCATAGTGTGCATGAGTTTTAAGACAAAAATGGCACCAAGAGCTATGCACAATGTAGTTCAGTTTTGCATTATCATAAAAACCACACTATTGCATTTAGCACTAACATTTTTAAAATGCAATTTGGCTTTGTGCCTTTTTGGACAGCTTCTGGATTTACAGGAGCTTATTGTGTGACTCACTTCTGCTCAAATCAAACACTGTATCTTTTTTCTCTTTGCAGGTTCTCCCTGGACCGAGACCTTGTCTATTGCCATCTTGCAGATGAGTGAGTCGGGCCACTTGGAATACCTGCGCGAGAAGTGGTGGGGAGGCTCTTGTTCCAAAGAAAGCAGCCCAGGATACAGTCCTCTGCAGCCGCAGACGCTTGGAGGACTCTTCCTGATTCTGTCCATTGGTCTTGCTCTGGCTGTGATTGTGTCATTGGTGGAGCTTGCATTGAAGGCAAGGACCACAGCAGAAGAGCAGAAGGTAAGCCGCAATCTTCAGAATAAATACTCATCAGGCGCCAATGGACCAGTTTAAAGCAAGGGTAGACAACGTAGATGCAAGAGGGTCACATTCATGCCGGAGTTTCGGGATAACCACTGACAATGGAAATGAGTTCTATTTAAATGCATTGTATGTCAATATATCTTACGTGGATATCCTGAAAATCTGGCACAGATTTGTCTGTTCTGAACCTACATAGGACACAGTGTTTAAATTGTACCAGTGGTTTGCCAGTCACATTTTTCATCATCAGACTTTGGCCAGTGGCGTAGCTAGACCTTTTGCTGCCTTTGGCGGTCTCTGCGTTTGCTGCCCTGCGACGGCTGCAGGTAAGAGCGGGGGGAGATGTGGCGGCAGGGAGAAAGATGAAGATGAGGGTAAAGTGCTGCCGCCGCCCCCAAAACTCATGGCTCCTGGGACGGACAGCCCCCCGCCACCCCTGGCTATGCCACTGACTTTGTCCTATAGACAGTGAAAGGCAGAAAATATGAGACAGTTGGAAGAAAAGAAAGATAGGAAAACTATGACAAAAGGAGAAAGCAGTAATCAAACACAATCTACAAGAACGAGACAACGGGACAAGAAGTGTGGGATGGTGGAAGAAAGAGGCGTGAGTTAGAAAGTCTTAGTAATCAACGACCCGGCATTCAACAGCATCAGTATTTGGCTCCCAGGAAAAACTTTGAGCCTGTGCACTTTTTTATGCACATTAAGCGCTTTCAGAATTTTGTAGAGTGGTAAATGTTTTGACAGTATCTAACTGATTGTTAGCAACCAAACAGACGTTGTGGTGCAACTGTGCGATAGTCAGTAAAAATGAACATATTTTCTGCCGGGCACTTCTGCGCTGCTTTGACAATTAGAGTTCTTGCTTCCAAAAAGTCATTACAAATTTTGAAAAATTCTGGTGTTAGATTTTGATCCTCAGTTCTCGTGGCAGATGGATGCAACCACACAGCCCTATTCCCACCTTTTCAAAGATTGTTTTGCAACATGTCATTTCAGCCTTTTTTGGGGGGAGACATGCCATTTCAACCATGCTCAATTTTCTCAGAGGTCTTTAAAATTACCTTTGAAATTAAGGGTTCTTAAATACTTCTAAATGCGTTGACAGCAACATAATCTACAATTTGGCAATGAGCAGAAACAAATTATATTAAAACGGTGGTCTAGAATTTCAGAGTTCCACAACTCTGCTATAAGCTGTTGAACTGGCCATGGATAGACCCACGCGTTAAAAGATCTATGTGGAATCGAATTGCCACAGGGGCAAATATCTGAAATGACTGGATTTAGCCCATGGTCGCATAGCTGCCAAGGTTTCAGATTGCTTACGTGTGACATTTTTTTATCATTTCAGTGTAATTATGAGTGACATTTCAACGACCGTGCGTGACACTTTCTTGCGAACAAAATCAAGCAATTAAGACGAGGGAAACATATAAATATCAGAAATTACGCCAATTTGAGCGACAAGAAACTCTAAGAACAGTCACGTCATAGGTCACGGACTGTATTATTTCAAAAAGAAGTAAGTTAATCAAGAAAAAATTATTAGCTGACTGAGCAGTCCGCCCCAATCCAGCGATCCGCCCGCTACCTGCCTAGCCCACAACGTTGTACTCCGAGGGCCTCATTTATGAAAAGTGCATCACTGTGTGAAAACAGCGATGCAACACTTTTCAGTGCGCCCTCCTTGCGACACCATGGATGCGCCGTATTTACTGTACTGCGCTCCATGTCGCAAGGATTTACAGATACATCAGTTTTTCTGACGTATCTGTAGGTGCAGTAATGACGCATTGCTGGAGTGTCACAAAAGTGATGCTACTCCAGCAAGGGGTCATTACACCAGGGCAAGTCCCATGTTAAAGGCGCCTGCATCAGTCTTACGCCTGCTGTGTGGCAGTGGCTTCCTAGAATCGGTGTAGTGAAATCTCATAGATTTCACTGCACCACTTCTACAACCCTTTTGTTTACGGGGGAACGTCCTCCCTGTATACATACCTGACACAGGTATAATGTAGCGCAGGGCTTCACAAAGTGACGCATCTGCTTAGATGCATCACTTTGTAAATATGGCGCAACGTGCAAAGGGCTTATAAATAAGCCCCCTAGTCCTTAACACAAAACAGGTACGACGTTTTCTAAGAATTTACTGTAACTGCTTTTGATATTACCTTGAGAATAGAAATAAATAGAAGCATGGCTGCCCCTGGGAGAGAAAGAAGTCTTCTTTACTGGGAGAATCTCAGACGTAAATTAGATTTGTAGCGTTTGCACGTGACGTGCTTTTAACCCCTTGACCGCGATCGGAATTCCGCTCGTGTGCTGGACATTCCGATCGCGGGTGTGGTCGTGACGAGCTCAGCTCGTCATGCGCACAGCGCTACCGCGCAGCATGACGAGCTCAGCTCGTCATGCGCATCGAAGGGGTTAAAGTAACATATTGCTCTTGGTGACGTTAGTCTGTGTGCCTCTTTATATATTGTCTCGCAGTGTGCTATCCATCACGCTATGGGACATTCAGTATTTCTTTCAATGAAAAGTTTTGTTTAACGAGTGCCTGTAAGCATGTGACCAGAGTACACATATTGGAAACGGTTATTTGAGCACCCTTAACCCTGGCGAGTGTGGACCTGCGCACCTCTAAATACAAAATATTGGAGCATACCAAGACATTGCACCATGTATGCCAGGGACTGCTTAGGTTTTTAAGTGTGACTACACTGCCAGGTTACATGGAATTGCACGGGGACAATGGTGCAGCAACATTTCCGGGTGCTGTCATTAAAATTGCACTGACTGTCAAGTGCAATTGTGTGGCACAAATGCCTGTGCAAAACTGTGCCGGCATCAGTGCAATCCCATGTAATTCCGAAATGTTGGTTTAACTTCGTACCGGTATCAGTGCATCATCTCACATGCACCATCACACAACCTTTTCGCACCATCACATCACCATTGCATAATTCATTTTTTTTAAAAAGTTTTATATAGCTTGAATACGTCCCGAAGATAGCAGAGAGATTTACATCAGCACCAGTTGCATTACAGGTGGACACATTCATTTTTACGCACGAGGAGATTAAGTGATTTGCCCAGAATCACAGGATGTTTGAGTCTCCCGTCAGACTCGAACCTGGTTCCTCAGCTTCAAAGTCGTCTGCCTTGTGATTTGACAGTAGTGACAATAACCATGAAAACATCTCCCGCGAGTGCTGCCACAGTAGTGTTAAATCTGACAAGAGTGGAAAGATAACGGGTTTATAAAAGTTTGTTCCCCTTCCACACAAATTCTCTTTCCAAATTCTATATTTTGCATTAACAAATTATAAAAAACTGTTATAGCAGCACTGTGGGCATGAGTTATAAAGGCAACCCAAACGGACTTAGTGCACGTTGTGCTCGTGAAAAAGTGACGGCGCAAGTGACAAGTAGTGGGACAGCGAGAGGCGCGAAGTGACAAAGTGAAGAAGACTTTATACAGAAATATATGGTTCAACAAGGAAAATAGATTACAATGGATAGCAATTATTTAAACATTTCAATGAACCATAATTAGGAAATGCGCCACAAATTGCGCTGGTCAGTTGGTCAGACTTTGTTACTGCAAAATATGTGATGCCTTGAGCACTTCTTTGAAATTTACAATGAGTCTCCCTTTCTTCCTTCGTGTGATGTCATGTACATACATGTCCTAATTGTCTATTTTTCAATGATACCAGTTGAGACATTGTTGCTAGTGAACAGATATATGTACAGCATATGTACAGTATATGAATTTGTAAAAAGTCATGCTGCAAAACTAGTGTTACAGGTAAGTAACTTATTTCTTTTTGTGATTTGCCATCTCTCCTTGTTGGTGGATGTTTTTTTCCTGCTAATGTTAGCTAGGGTTAGTAAGTAGGTCATTACCCTTCTAGGAAATGCTCAGCGTATGGTTAGTCCTATTAATGGTCAAGGCTGTCCTCTCTTTCAATGGGTAGTTCTGATTGCCTGGCTGTCCTTTTAGTGGAATAGCTGTTCTTCTGATAGTCCGGTTCCTTTATCAGTTGATGGGTTGTATTACTGATGGTTTTGTGCCCTATTAGTAGCTGAGTTAGTCTCCTGTAGGTTATGGCTACACAGCCAGTTGGCAGATTGTCTTCCTGGTTGTGAAAACCCTTTGCAGTGGCTAGAATGTCCTTCTGATGGTCTATGGCTGCCCTGTCAGTGGATGGGTAGTTCCCCTAACTGCAGCTATGTCAGAGATTGGAAGAGATTTTTGTACTTTGCCTATTTATTCTCTGTCTTTAAGGGTGTTGTTCTGGTATTGGTTTGGGTATAATTTTTCCTGATAGCTTCTAACTCTCCTGCCTACGATGGGGTTGCTCATCCTATGATCTAACTTTTGTTATGTTAGTTCATCAGATGTTTGTGTGATTTTCACAGATGCCTTGCAAGGGGATCGGAAGTTGTCTTGATTGATCGAGGCTGCACTGTGAGTGAACAGTATGATTTCCAAATGGTCTGTATCGACCATGTCAGTTGGTGGATTGTTCTTCCAATGATCACGATGCCCCGGCGGGTGGGGATACCCATCCAGTGGATGGTTTGCTGTCCTAGTGAACAGAGCTACCATGTCAGTGGAGAATGTTTGTGCATCAGACGGTATGTAGCTGTCCTACAAGTGGAGGGGGAGGAGTATGATGGTGTGCGTCTGTCCTCTCTTGGCCTAGATGTTCTTCCTATAATCAGTTGCTCTCTCGAGTAAGGTGTGCTCCTGATGGTTGAGACATCTATATCGGTGTGTGGGTGTCATTTCCAAATGGTAGGGCTGCTTTATCATTTTATGGGCGATCCTTGTGATGGTATTTAAATAGAGGGACACTGACAATGATTTTTCATTAACTTGTTCTGTTATCCATCTGTTTGTTTTCCAGCTGGCAAGGCTGACCTCCTGTCAGTGGTTAGGATGCTCTTTGGATGGTTTGAGTACCTACTTAGTGGGTGAATTGTTCTCCCGATAAATATACAAGGATATGCTGTTCTCCTGTGAGTGACTGGGTCGTTCCATTGATTGCCACACTTGCTCTGTCATTCAATCGGTTGTTCAGAAGGTGGCTTCCATATAAATTCTCAGGTCATGCCTGAATATGCTAACTGGTCTGTCATTTGATGGATATGTTTTCCTGTTTACGCCTGCAAGCTGTAAAGACGATCTCATGTCCCAAGCCTCTGTATTTGTTGTAGAAGCCCGCAGACAAATTAATTTAATTGCATTACTTATAAGGCATTTATCGTGCATCACTCTTCTTATTTGGTCTCTAAACTTCAGCTTTCTGGAGGGATGGTCATCACTCGCAACAAGTCACTTGCCTTTCTTTATCTCCCTCTAGTCAGAAAAGTTGCACGGGCCACCAAGCATTTTCAATAGCTGCTTCCAGGCTTTGGAATTCTATTTTCTCTTCTATCTGTCTTGCTGCTACTCTCCTCTCTTTTAGAAAACATTTCCATTTTAACAGTTGTTTTGGTGATTCTGTCATTTTTGCTTTGTTTTTTTAGTTTATTACTACTGTAATATTTGATTGCACTAGTTTAAAATTAATTTCTATTTGTCTTGTTTGTAATAAAACATTACGTTTCTGCTCCATCCTTTGACAATGTTTCAAAATTATTAGTACATAAAACGAAAACATAAAAATAAGCTACAGGATTAGTTATTTTCTTAATGCTCATGCATTCTCATCTTAGGATTTGATGTTCTGACGATGGTAAGAGCTGCTTTCTTAGTGAATGAATTGTTTTCCATATGTTCAGGTGTGCTATGTCATTTCATGGCATGTTCTCCTGATTGTCAGTCCTCCCTTTTTGGGGTTTAGGCTGTTCTAAAGATGGTCAGGGCTACCCTGTCAATAAGTGGCTTGTTCAGTTGAGGATCTGACCCATTGATTGATGGATCATTTCCTTCATTATTGATCAGCCCCTTCAGTAGGTGATTTGCTTTGTATTCTGTCAGTAGATAGACTGTTTTCTGTTGGGTTACCATTACATGGGTGGGTTATCTTACTGGTTATTGGGCCTGTCTGTGGATAAGCTGTCAATCTAATGCCCCTTTGATGCACTGTTAATGGATGGATTGTTCTTCAGTTAATTTGCCTACCTTGTCAAATGGTGGCTTCTTCTTCACATGGACTATGATGGTGGACCTATTAGTGGGGAGACTGTTCCCATGGTGCTGATGCTCGTTCAGAGAATGGGTCATTTTCCCAAAATGCTGCAGGGGATATTTTGGAAAACTAAATAAATTAGTACAGGAATGCAAAGTATTTTTTAGGACCTTAACGCCTACTTGCTGAATGCTGGGTTTGTCAAATATCAAGGATGCTTAGACTTCATTACCTCTCATTCCTCTTTCTTTCACCTCCCTGTCTTTATATCACACATCCTTGCTTTTTCCCTTTGTCAATGTCTCTTCCTTCTCTTTCTTTTCCTTCACCTTTGTCCAAAGGTCAAAGTCTGAAGAGGAAAAATAAGACCCGGTCCCCACCACGGGCAACCACCAGCACAAATTAGGCACTGGCAGTACAAGATAGCCTTATAGCCTCTGTAAAAGAGGGGCTTCCAAATAGGTTATTTTATGGGTAAAGGAAAATGTAAACACACCTCACCCTTGGGGGGCAGTAGAATTCCACCTCCACTGAACTCACCACATTCAGGCCCCTAATTCAGCACCTAAGCGGGCAATCGTAAATTCAAAGAGATGGGCCACAGGTTATGGATCCACAGGGAAGAAGGTGAAAAGGACTTCTTCACTTTTCATTTACAGTTGTGCAGCTCACCTTCCAGTTTCTCCCAAAAACCAATGACAGGTGTCCTACTAACACATTCCTTCTCTCTTCCAGAAACCCTGCTGCTCAGCCTTCACCGAGGAGATTGGACGCCGGTTCCGAAGTCGAGAAGAAGAAAACCCAGAGAATCCAGAAAAGGTTCAGCCCTGAAGAACTCTCAGAAGCAGACAAGCATACATACATAATACTTTAAATTTGAATATGTATACAACTTCTGACACGCAAATAATTGTGCAAGATGAACTGGCAGCTGGTTTCTTTACTCAACGACAGCTGTTTATCTGATTGTGCTTTTTTGTAATGGTTGCCCGTTTTGTAAACATCATTGTGATACAATAGGGTTTCTCTTTTTTGTATAAAAAGCAGGCAAGTGTCCTCAGTTATTGAGATGATGGTTTGTTTGCAAAATTACTGTGTTGCATGCTCGGATATCACATAAGGAAGAATTAAAGGGGGGGTGGGGAGTCCTTGAACAGGGTCACAGATGCCATGAAATATGAGCCTAGTTTAAATTCTTTGCTTGTCTTTTCAGCCTTCTCGAAATGTGAATCTGTAACAACACACAGCCCTGTATCTTGATAAACCAGCTAGTGACAATGATCAGTCAGTCATCTTAAGAAACCACCCTCTCATTTTGGGAAGTTAGACAGTAACAAAGGTCAGTTGGCCCAATTGCTAGTCTACCTTTAGCCAGTGCGTTTATATTCCAGGAGATTCCTCTCTACTGGTGGAAGGTACTGTGAAAACTCATTATGCATATTAAAGCCTATGGCACCAAGTATGCTGGGTCTTGTATGTCAATACTTGTAACAGGCAAAGTGAAGCTGCAAGTTATGCTTTTTTGTGCTTTTGGCTTAAAACAAGGACAGTCTGTAGTTCACCCTTATGACATACTGGGCGAGGTTATTATTCCTGTTAATTTTTTATTTTTTTTACATTGTGATGTTGTAGTTTAGTTACTGGAGGATTATAAACTTCCAGGGTCATGCAGAGAAAAATACTGCAAAGGATCTTAAAACACCACAAGCAGCAAGATGCCGTAGAATTATAATGTAAGAATAGAGAGAAAATCCTTATCCAATCTACGTCAAAACCTGCTGTGGTCAGGAACCCATCTTACTAGGCTAGAAGGGGTTGATGATTCATTAAAAAGTCTCATACATTAAACAACCCAGGGCACTATCTCACGTGATACAACTGCCATTCTTCTTCATTGCAGTGCTCTTCTGACAGGCTTTTTCTGTTAAGGTGTCTTTGGGGGTGTGGGTCACAATGTAGGGAAAGGGAGATCTCTAAAGCTTCCACTTGAGGTTCCGGCAATGTGATGTATCGTAAAGAATAGCTTAGCTTTTAGTGTCAAATGTGTTTGTCAAAAGAAGGGAATTGTATCATATATATGATGCAGTTTCATGACATAAGTGCTCCATTTGCATGATGTCTGTGTGGGAATGTGACAGTGTTTGATTCTAGGTCTTTGAACCAAGTGAGCTATGTGAGTCTACATCACATATCTCAGGCTATTCACATCGCGTTATCTTGCAATAACGAGTGTTTTAATGGTCTACAAATTGTAAATTCCTGGAGTTGTAAACTCTGTTTATTAAACCGACTCATATGCTATAGACATTGTCTAACAGATTGTAATCTCAACAACAACTTCCAATAAATAAATTAGCACAAATCTCTGTATTTTCGTTTTTAATAATATTGTGTATAATAAACTGTGATATGAAGAAGATGGGGAAGTATTTTTGTCAGATTTCTTGAGTGGGGGAGTTCTAGCATAATAATTATTTGGAAAATATATTATTTAATGATTCAAGTTCTCTGAAAAGGAAACTAGAAGCTGGCATATACATTAACAATTATGACAACAACAGTTACATGTGATTATTTTTTCCAAACACAAGGGCACATGTAGGAACCACACAGCATTGCAGATATCTTTCTTAGTTCAATGAAATGATGAAGTGACTGCGCCTCTAGAGGGTGGGGTTTTTGTTTTACAAGTCCAATAAAAGCTTTGAAAGAGTGGAAGATGCAAATTGTGGAATAACATTAATGCCATAGAAAGTTGTTTTTAAACTTTATTTAAAGGTTTAGGTTTAATAGAGTCAAACAACTTAATGCAATCGTTTGTCAGTACAGAGGGCACAGCAAAGAATAGTACGCATGGCACATCATTAATTAATTGTCTCTTTTATTCCTGAATAGTATCAAAATCCTACTTATCCCACTCCAACATTCCTGAAAACATCTGCAATGCAAAATAACCAGCAAACATCAGTATAAGTTCCAGAGCGTTAAACCTGACATACACTAAGTACATTCATTGCGCATTCATTTCAGCGAATCCCAATAACAAATACTACAGTCAGGTACCACAAGTCCCTCAAACCAGAATTTCAGTTTCAATGCCATTTCAAATGCTTTGATTCAGTTTGTGCTTGGCTATCCAAAAACCACCTAAGGGCACCCTATCTATCCACGGGCTTACTCTATAGTGGCAACAACATGGCAAAACAATCAGCAGAGCCAGTTCGGTGCGCAGCATCCTGACTACAATTCTATCCTCGGTGCGGGTCCCTTCATCCAGGCCAGTAATAATAATAAAGCAATAAGCTGCAGTAAGCTTCTTAATAGACATTGTGAGCTCTGCTACATGCCCCAGCAGAACTGCACGGGAGGGTTCAGCACCACTTAACTCATAATGTCCTTTATAACTTCATGTACGTTATGCAAGAAGGAGGATCTCACTAAGCAACCCCAGGCAAGATGTAAAATGTCTGCCGTATTACAGGAACACTGTTGGCACTCTGGACTTACTGCGGTGTCAAACGTATTCACAGGAGCTTTGGAATTGTATGTTCTATTTATGAATCTGAAATGCAGGACTTTATGTTTGTAGATCATAGAAATCTGTTTAGTTTGAGTGTGGCAGTATTTCTACACTGTGTCGTCATCCCATGGTCTTTTTTTCCCCATGGTCTTTCGGTAAGGGGCTAGTTACCATGCACTGTCAAAACTTTGAGTATATGGTTAAGATGTCAAATACACAAAAGAGGGGGACTGGGAGCAAATTGAAAAGAGAGGTCCAGTACCCGTGCTCCATAGAGTCTGCGTATCAATCACTAGAGGGTAGCTGTTCCTAAAAGAAGAGTGAACCAGTCCAGTCGCCGGAGGGACTGGTGAAAGGAAATATGTCAAGGAGAATATGTTGGAAAACTCTTAAAGGGGGGAATTCCTCCTTGTTAATGAAGTGCCCTCACACACCCATGCGGGTGTCATGCTTTATCATCGGGCATTGCTCCTCGTGGGGGTGGCGCTGCAGTCCCCCACGGGCCCCGGGAGAGGGCTCTTCGTCGGAGATCTTTTCGAGGAATGCCGCAGTGGTGAGTGCGAGTGTATGGGGGTTGTAGTGCTAAGTGTGTTAAAAATATCACACTGGTACCCTGGAGAGACTTAATTCTGGTGTTCGTGTAATATGGCTAAAAACTGGAGTCAAGAGGGGTACTCTTGACAGGGTGGACAGAGTAGGGAGTATTCTCCTTCTGCATATTTGTAGTGTTAATGGTGATCTAAAATAGTGGTATCAGGTCAACATGTTTCATGCCTCTCGTGGTCCCTAGTGGATCCAGTGGCGTTTCTTCAGGACCATGCAGCAAGTGTATAAAGGAAAGAAAGGGACTGGGACAACGACACCCAGTAACCCTCTAATGATACCTAGATTCAGGTGTGGTTGGGGTGACCCTGCACCCAATTGGATAAGACCACTTTATTTGCGAAATCCAACCTACAAGGGAAGAAGGGAGAAAAAGACAGCGACAACACTTGTCCATCAGAAACGGAATATAGATCATGCATCATTCATATAATATTATGTTTGTGTTCAGGATAATCTAATGCTTAGCTGAGTAGACCATCTCAGCGTGAGGGTGGTTGTAGTAGAAAGTTAAAAAAGGTATACACAGTACACATGCCCAGAGCTGGTAGTGAAGTGAACCGGTCTGTTCCTCATCCCTGCCATCGTAGTTGTGGCAAGCAGTCAAACATGTAAATAACAGCATGCCCTCACACACGGGAAGCCTGACCGGGTGTGGTGAACGAGTCAGTGGTCAAGCTACTTTAAAAAAGGGGCATGCGCGGCAAAGTGGGCCGATATCAGGTCAGGTTGACATATGATACTGGCGTAACATACACTGAACATTGAACAGACAGACACAGAAACATTAATAACCATACCCCACGAGCTGTCTGGGAAGGCTTCTTCGGCTAGAAGCGCGATTTTAGAGAGGTAAACCTAAAATGGACACAGCGTAAAAGTTACCACTGTGTGGTCGCGGTTATTAGTGTAAGAGGGTAAAGGAAGCACCCATGAAGTGAAAGTAGCAGTAAGAGAATACTCACATTGACCTCCCGTAAAGCAAACTGGTTACCTGCCCTCCTCTGCCCAATCCCCGGTGGGAGGGAGGAACCTAGCTACCGCTTTTAAACACATGAGTCACCCGCGCATCAACTTCCTGAAGCGGTGTGACGCGGGGAGCTAGTGCGTAAAGTGGCATACGCGTATGGTCCGGGTGGCGGCCATATTGGATGTGAAACCCGACATGTGCGTAAATATATAGCGCGAGTCGTGGCTATTGTGTGGCTAGAATTTAGCAGCCATGATGGGAGTATGGAGGGAACACAGAGCAAGTGTGAGTGCTCGTATGTAGGTATATTTGGCAGCCATATTGGGTAGGTAAGCCGTGTGGCATGGAGTACGTTATTGTGTAAACACAAATTGACGGCCATGTTGGGTGTGCACAAAGGAGAATAAAGTCCTAATACTGTAACATGGGGGTCATAAAGTGGTTTTACTCAGCAGAATAGTACAAATCTGGTCAGAGAGGTACAGTGATGTTCTATAAAGAAGAAGACCTGACTTAGTAAGTCGGAGTGATAGAAGAACCCAGACATAAATTTCCAAAACATGCCTGTGTAGTCAGTACAAGTGGTTTCAAAAGAAGAGGAATATAAGTCTGGACTGGAGTGGCTCGTGAGCAAATTATAGGGGGTCCGGTCTGCCATCTGCACAGTAACCGGCTGGAGCCTGGGCTAGTTGATAAATTCGGCCCATGGTATAGCATCGTTAACGCCTTGTGTATTGGACCGCAGACGGAAAACCCAACGTTGCTCTTGCAAGAACAGGGTTCTCGTTGACCAATGAGGGTTGGAGTCAATGATGGTCCATTGAAGGTTATCTTGCATGTGGTGCACCTCAGAGAAATGGCTTAGCATTCTTGTGTTAGTTTTCTTGCAACAGATCTGGCTCCGATGCTCACTCATCCGCACTTTTACAGCTCTGGTGGTCATGCCAACATAGCGAAGATTGCAGGGACATGTGATCAAATATACACAGTTTTAAGTATTACAGTTCGTGTGTCGTTTTTGCTGCCATGGCCTCTGCAATCCTAGGTCTACATGTTTAGTCGTGATTGTCAGATGGCATACTGAGCATGATCCACATGGGTAGTGTCCTTCAACAGGCGGTAAGGCGCATAGGGTGGGTCATTTTGTCAGTTGAGTGCATGGGCGGGTATGTACCAGAAGGTCCCTCATATTCTGAGTACATTTAAAGGCGAAAAGGGGACTAGGTCCTGGTGTGAAGTTGCCCGTCTGGAGGACCCCCCAATGCTTTTTTATGGCCTTCTGTATTCTGTTGGAAGAAGGGGTGAAAGTAGTCACACATGTAAGCGTGTCCGTGTGTCTTTTCTCCCTACTCTCCAACAGGCATTCTCTGTGGTTGTTTTTGGCTCTTTTGTAGGCGTGATGGATGACCTTGGGAGGGTAGTGGCGATCCTCTAAGTTGGATCTTAAGGTGGTCGCCTGTCTTTCATACTCGGTTATGGTGTTGCAGTTCCTGCGTAAGCGGAGGAACTGGCCCACCGGAAGGTTATCCCTAAGTGCTTTCGGGTGGTGGCTGTCGTATAACAGAAGGCTGTTCCTGTCCTTTGGTTTTCTGTAATTGGTGGTAAAGATTTTCGCTTCTCGAATGGAGATAGACAGGTCAAGAAAGGGGATTGTGCTTGTTGACCATGTGCTACTGAATTTTAAGAATGGGTCGAGTGTGTTGACCCAATCACAGAAAGATGCACATTGTTACCACTCCAGAAGTCCAGGACATTGTCGATGTAACGACGCCATATCAGTATGTTGTTCTGGAAGGGTTTGCCCGCGTGTAGAAAGTATTTGCTCTCAAAAGACGCCATGTAGATGCAGGCCAGGCTCGGAGCAAAAGTACTCCCCATGCTGGTCCCCTGTACCTGATGGTAAATTTGGTTATGGAAAGCAAAGAAGTTCTCTTTTAGAGCTATGGAGGCACATTCAACAATGAAGTTGATCGGGGTGTTGAATGGCCAGGGGTTTTTTGTGTGGAGGATGTTTTCCATGACTTCAAGGGTGGCGTCCTGAGGGATGTTAGTGTACAATGCCTCCACGTCCAAGGTCACGAGGAGATCAATCTTGTTTGGTGTCGGGAAAGTTTCAATCAGGTTCAGGACATCTATTGTATCTCTGAGGTAGGTTGAGGTCTCCATCACAATCGGTCTGAGAAAGAAATCGCAAAATTTGCTGAGTGGTTCAAGGAGAGACTCGATACCTGAAACAATCAGCCGGCCTGGTGGGGGGTCCACTCCCTAATGAATTTTAGGGAGGGTGTAGAACTATGGAATCCTGGGTTGGTCATTGATCATGAAACCAGCCTCTTGTGTAGTGATCCAGCCTTCTGTTGGTCAACAAGCATGATCCCCTTTCTTGACCTGTCTATCTCTATTCAAGATGGGAAAATCTTTACCACCAATTACAGAAAACCAACAGACAGGAACAGCCTTCTGTTATACGACAGAGACCACCCGAAAGCACTTAGGGATGACCTTCTGGTGGGCCAGTTGCTCCGCTTACGCAGGAACTGCAACACCATAACCGAGTATGAAAGACAGGCGACCACCTTAAGATCCAACTTAGAGGTTTGCCACTACCCTCCCAAGGTCATCCATCACGCCCACAGAGAATGCCTGTTGGAGAGTAGGGAGAAAAGACACACTGGCACGCTTACATGTGTGACTACTTTCACCCCCTCTTCCAACAGAATATAGAAGGCCATAAAAAAGCATTGGGGGTTCCTCCAGACGGGCAACTTCACCCCAGGACCTAGTCCCCTTTTCGCCTTTAAACGTACTCAGAATATGAGGGACCTTCTGGTACATACCTGCCCACGCACTAAACTGACAAAACAACCCACCCTATGGGCCTTATCGCCTGTTGAAGGACACTACCCATGTGGATCAAGCTCAGTATGCCATCTCACCAACACTACTAAACATATAGACCTAGGATTGCAGAGGCCATGGCATCAAAAACAACACACGAACTGTAATACTAAAAACTGTGTGTATTTGATTACATGTCACTGCAATCTTCGCTATGTTGGCATGACCACTAGACCTGTAAAAGTGCGGATGAGTGAGCATCGGAGCACGATCCATTGCAAGAAAACTAACACAAGAATGCTAAGCCATTTCTCTGAGGTGCACCACATGCAAGATAACCTTCAATGGACCATCATTGACTTCAACCCTCATTGGTCAACGAGAACCCTGTTCTTGCAAGAGCAACGTTGGGTTTTCCCGTCTACGGTCCAATACAAAAGGCCTTAACGATGCTATACCATGGGCCGAATTTATCAACTAGCCCAGGCTCCAGCCGGTTACTGTGCAGATGGCAGACCGGACCCACCCGATTAGCCGATGTTGGTAGAGGCCTTGTTCTATAACCCACTCTCCCCTACCAAGGAACACATGTTTGGCTTGTTCCATCTCACAGGAGAGATTGGCAGTGGTCATATTTTCTATAATTTGCTCATGAGCCACTCCAGTCCAGACTTACATTCCTCGTCTTTGACACCACCTGTACTGACCACACAGGCATGTTTTGGAAATTTGTGTCTGGGTTCTTCTATCACTCCGACTTACTAAGTCAGGTCTTCTTCTTTATAGAACATCACTGTACCTCTCTGAACAGCTTTGTACTATTCTGCTGAGTAAAACCACTTTATGACCCCCCCATGTTACAGTATTAGGACTTTATTCTCCTTTGGTGCACACCCAACATGACCGCCAATTTGTGCTTACACAATAACGTACCCCATGCCACATGGCTTACCTACCCAATATGGCCACCAAATATGCCTACATACGAGTGCTCACACTTGCTCTGTGTTCCCTCCATACTCCCATCATGGCCGCTAAATTCTACCCACACGATAGCCACGACTCGTGCTATATATTTACGCGCATGTCCGGCTTCACATCCAATATGGCCGCCACCCGGACCATACACGTATGCCACTTTATGCGCTAGTCCACTGCGTCACTCCGCTTCAAGAAGTTGATGCGCGTGTGATTCATGTGTTTAAAAGCGGTAGCTAGGTTCCTTCCTCCCACCGGCGACTGAGCAGTGGAGGGCAGGTAACCAGTTTGCTTTACGGGAGGTCAATGTAAGTATTCTCTTACTGCTACTTTCACCTCATGGGTGCTTCCTCTACCCTCTTACACTAATAACCGTGACCACACAGTGGTAACTTTTACGCTGTGTACATTTTAGGTTTACCTCTCTAAAATCGCCCTCCTAGCCGAAGAAGCCTTCCCTGACAGCTCCTGGGGTATGGTTATTATTGTTTGTGTGTCTGCCTGTTCAATGTTCAGTGTATGTTACGCCAGTATCATATGTCAACCTGAGCTGGTATCGGCCCACTTCGCCGCAAATGCCCCTTTTTTAACGTATCTTGACCACTGTCTCGTTCACCACACCCGGGCAGGCTTCCCGTGTGTGAGGGCATGCTGTTATTTACATGTTTGACTGCTTGCCACAACTACGATGGCAGGTATGAGTAACAGACTGGTTCACTTCACTACCGGCTTGCTGTTATTTACACGTTTGACTGCTTGCCACACCTATGATGGCAGGGATGAGCAACAGACCGGTTCACTTCACTACCGGCTCTGGGCATGTGTACTGTGTATACCTTTTTTAACTTTCTACTACAACCACCCTCACGCTGAGATGGTCTACTCAGCTAAGCGTTAGATTAGCCTGAACACGAACGTAATATGATCTGAATGACACATGATCTATATTCCGTTTCTGATGGACAAGTGTTGTCGCTGTCTTTTTCTCCCTTCTTCCCTTGCAGGTTGGAATTTGCAAATAAAGTGGTCTTATCCAGTTGGGTGCAGGGTCACCCCGACCACACCTGAATCTAGATATCATTAGAGGGCTACTGGGTGTCGTCATCCGAGTCCCTTTCTTTCCTTTATACACTTGCTGCACGGTCCTGAAGAAACGCCACTGGATCCACTAGGGACCACGAGAGGCGTGAAACATATTGACCTGATACCACTATTTTAGATCACCATTAACACTACAAATACGCAGAAGGAGAATACTCCCTACTCTGTCCACGCTGTCAAGAGTACTCCTCTTGACTCCAGTTTTTAGCCATATTACACGGACCCCAGAATTAAGTCTCTCCATGGTACCAGTGTGATATTTTTAACACACTTAGCACTACACCCCCCACACACTTGCACTCACCACTGTGGCGTTCCTCGAAAAGATCTTTGACAAAGAGCCCACTCGCGGGGCTCGTGGGGGACTGCAGCCCCACCCCCACAAGGAGGGCTACCATCTAGTGATTGATATATGGCTAAGATGCCCATTTTCTGGTAGTCTTAGATTTCAGTTTTAGTTTTGTCAATGGGCTGACTTCACCTGAGGAAAGGTAATGAACAAAGCTTACGAAGGCAAAAATAAGGAAAGATATCAACTGGGCTGGTAGCGGCTCTAGAGTTGTATTCATCTGCTGTCAGAAATGTATCCCCTGTATGTAGGTGGCCAAGCTGACTAATTCCTCTTTCTGCTAACGATATTAAGACCAATGACTCAAAAGTAGGTGGAAACAAAAGATTTTTACTTAACGTTATGGCTGGGGAATACATTGTATCAAATCCCTCTTTGTGGAAAAGGGTCCACCATGCCCAATGCGTGCAGCAAACTGCATGTATTTCAAGAGCAGGTCTGGTTAATTTATCACACAGTAAATTGTTCAGAGAGCCTGTTTCAACGTGATCCTTTTTGATCACAAGGTGGTTAAGATTTGAATTACTTTTCTGCCAGCAGATAACATATTGGCCTTGTGAAAGAAGATGGCAGGTATACAAATCAGGTACTCTAAACCCCGGCCTCTCCAAAGGTAGGTTATGGTTCTGCCACTTAACCCTAGGCTGTTAGTCCATATCAGCCTAGTTAACAGGGATTGAAGGCGGTGAAGCGTTCAGTGGGAAAGGGATGTTTAAAAACAAATATAAAAACTTAGGAGGAACAATCATTTTATTAACGGCAACGCAGACAGCCATTGACAATGGCGACTTGATCCATCTTTTACTCTGATTCTTTAACGTATCTACCAGCAGGTAATATTTGTCCCAAATTAAGTTATCCCTGTCATGGCAGACATATATCCCCAAATGTTTGACAGAAGATTTGTTCAGTTACAATGGATAATGTAAAATAGGTTTAGTAGAGGTAAGTGTAAAGAGCTTTATCCCAATTAATTGAGTCTTGGGAACCCTCCATCTTCTCTCACTTCTTTTATTATTGGAGATATATTTTCATCTGGACATTTAACAAAAAGCAGTAAGTCATTTGCATAAAGGAAGACTATCTTCCTCCAGGAAGGGGAAAAGATCACTCTTTGAAAGTATTGTTGCCAGATAACTTATGCCAATTTTTTATTATCTATATTTAGAAGAGAGAGTGAGTGGTATGACTGGCCTTTTTGTAGCAATTGTGCCAGCTTGAAAGGGATTGTAATTATGGCCTCTGTAGAGCTAGTGGGCAAGTGGCCTCTCACAAAAGCTTCATTATAAATATTTACCATGTGGAGAGCTAAAACTGCCTTGTAGTTATTAAAAAATTCAATTGTCAGCCCATCTGAACCAGCGGCTTTAACAGCAGGGAAGCTCTCTATTGCTTTAAGAATGTCATCTACTGTTGCATGGGCAATAAGAGTGTCCCTAAATTCATCCCCAAACCAGGCAACCGCCATATCACTTAAATATTTTGAAATATCTTCTGGGCTCAAAGCACCTTTAGAGGCATATCATTTAGTGTAGTAAATGAAAAATATCTTCCCTAGATGACAGTTTAGTACACTCCTGGGTGTGAATAGCCGACACTGCTAGGGGTCTCTGATATGAAAATCTGAAAATCTAAACCAGCATCCTACTGGGCCATTCCCTCTCTCCATATCTAGGCACCAGAGCAAATATATATATTTTTCTTTGTGTTCTCCCCACTCTCTGTGTTCCACTAATAGTTTGTTAATGTTACCCAGTGTGTTGACGCCAAAGTCAGGCATGTTCTGCTTTTCTAAGACAGCCAATTCCATTTTACCTTTAGCAACCTGCAGTCTAACATCATTTAGAGTCACCAGCTTGCTTAAATATCATCATCCCTCTGATGTAGACCTTGCCGTCCTCCCAGACTGTTGGGTGTCATGTGACTGATATGGCTAGCTTGTTAGACATGTATCTATATTTTGTTAGAAAATGGGATGCCCCAAGGGAATCAAACATGTTTTTCTGAGGAGAACTGATACTGAAAATAAGGAAGAATAATAAAAGAGTTACAATCAATACCGAGCTTAATGAGCAATTATTAATTGCCAGTGACGCTATACTTTGTCGCATATCAGGTATAAGTAAGGAGAAACAAACAGCAGCAGCCTTCCACAGAGATCACATGAATCAACAACGTATCTGAGCAAATCGTGACATAGAAGCTTCACAGGACAATAGTATATTACTAATTACATCAGTCCACCCTGGCATCCACAGTAATAGTCAGGGGTTCACACAGGTCCCCTCTGTATTCATTCCAACCGCCCCTTATTTTATTCCACTTATTCGGGCAGCCCCTACCCACGTACACCACTCTCTCTGCCAGCATGTACCAGTCCATGCCTGTCTTACAGTCCCCCAAGCCTGGACACAATGCAGCCCTCCACATGCAAGCTATATTTTGCATGGCCACCATTAGTCCTAAGGTGACCCAAAGCCGTTCCATGCTGGTAAGGTCCATTTCCTCCTGCACATTAAGTAGGCACCATTTGGCAGACAATGTCAGAGCACCTCCCACCACCTTGCTGAGGCAGTCAAGCACCCCCTTCCAATAGTCCATAAGTACGGGGCAACTCCATACCGTATGGAACAAGCATTTGCAATGCAATAGGTCTCGCATTAATGAAGGTTTGAGCTATTGGCGTTGCTAATAATAATTTAACGCCAATAGCTCTAACTTTCAGTAATGCCAGAGCTATCGCATTGCAGATGTTTTTTTCTATTTATTTTTTTTATAAGCAATCGCAGCACCCGCACTTATTACTTAAAAAATAAATAGGAAAAAAAACCATTTGCAATGCACTAGCCCTTGCAGCACTGAAAGTTTGAGCTATTGGCGTTGCATTATTATTACCAACGCAAAAGCTCAAACTTTCAGTAATGAGAGACCTATTGCATTGCAATTGCTTGTTTTATAGTGGTGCCATCACTTTAAGAGACTGGGCTGTAGTACTGTGACGGAATGCTGTCCTTGCAGGCCTCCATCTTTACAGTGGCAGCTGCTTGCAACCAATCACTGTTTCTTTCTTCCTTCGTCCATTCTCATGAGGGAGGAATGCCAAAGGCTTCGTTTGCACTGGGCTACTGAGTAATTCGGATTCGGCCCAGTGAACTGGCAAGGTTGCATTGTGGATGCTACACAAACACTACATTTTGATGCGACCTGCACAATGACACATTTGGACCAAGTTGTCTTGCCATCATAGAGATAAGTGGCAACACTAACTATCAAAACTACCTTCAGGGGAGATAGTGAAAATACATTGCTCACTATCAGAGCAGGCAGTCACAGGAATAGCTTCCCATGCTAGGTCATTCCTCCAAGCCTTCAATAATAACCTCGGGAAAGCAATGGGTTCATTAACTTGGAGACTATTCTTGTTCAGAAGAGGTGGGCTGAACAAGGCGACCCACGGGGCCTCTTGCGACCAGCTCCACATGTCCTGAAAGAGATTCTCAAAACACAGCCATCTGTGCTATGTCTAAGAAGACGCAAACCGTTTACAGCAAGACAAACTTTTTGAATGCAGTAGAAAACCAGGGGCAGATTTACAATAAACTAGCGCAGCGCTGTGCAGCAAGTCATTTTGCTGCGCCGTGCTGTGTTAGTTTTGAAGCACAGGGATGCGACATATTTACAACAATATGTCGCATCTCTGTGCTTCCCCCTGCGCTGGCGCACAAACTGCTGCCATGCGCAGACACAGGCACCCTTGCACTATGGTGCAAGGATGCCTGCGTCACGAGCATGATTGTTTATGTGCAGGAAGGGTTCCCTCCTGCACATAAACAATCAGAAATGGCGTTTTCCAACTTCTTTGTGTGCTGCATTAGCACACATAGAACTTGTAAAACGTCATTGATTTAAAGGATTGTTTATGTACAGGAAGGGACACCTTCCTGTACGTAAACAATCATTAGAGGTCATTTCCTCGTTCTCTGTGTGCTGCAGAATACAGCACGCACAGAAAGAGAAAAAAAAACGAGGAGAAATGAATACATTTCTCCTCGTTGCACCTCCCTACTCCTCCCCTGGGGATGCGTAGCATTCAGACGGATTTCCAGATTTACGATTTCTTGTAAATCTGGAAATGTGTCTGGTTCCATGGGTGTTGTGAGGGAACACCCACAGCAACACGCATGGAACTCCCCTTTCACGCAAAGGGCTGCGTGTAAAGGGGCCGTATTTACAAGGACAGGAAAAGCCACGTGGCTTTTCCTGTCCTTGTAAATATGGGGCAGAAAATGCGCTGGCAGCGCAAGTGGCTTAGTAAAGCTGCCCACCCCCCACCCCCAGGTGTTTTTTGTCTTGTGCCATTTGTCTTGCAGCTCACCATGAATAGTTAAGCAATTCATTTTAGTAAACGGTTTACGCAATACTGAATATTTGAATACTGAAGCCAATATTTATGCACACTACAAACTTTCTCTAAATTTGACCATATATACTTAAAACTTTAGACTTCCAAATCAATGTACTTTATACTTACTACTCCAGGAGACTAAACATCTGTTATTCCACGACAAGATACCCTTCTGGGTGAACGTGCGCTTTACAAATTGACGTTATGTTATTAGAAAGCAGGAAAATAAAAACTGTGAGAGGTGGATAGGCCCAGATGAAAAACGTGTGCATTTGCACCCTGGCTGATACCATGCATTCCCCTTTCATACGGTGGGGTAAGAAGATAGTATTGCTACCATCCAACTCAACAGTACTCCTTTTATCACCTCAGAATGGTGAACGACTGAGGTGGCCCAGTCTCAAAGTTACAAACCTCCAGTTTTACAAGTCCCTACACATAGCCAACTTGTACATCTATAACAAAAGCGAAAGTCAGCTGTTCACACTTCAAACACTGAAGTCAATACTATGAACAATAGACCGCTCTTGAAAAGATAGGGATTTTGTGCACGAGGGGTGAGGTAGGGCGATTTACTGTCACAATCTGTGAACCACAGGGCAAACGTTGTGGCTGACTTGATCAACATTTCTGATTCCGGTTTAAAAATTTAACCCATGGCAAAAGTGACTGAGACAAGGAAAAGGTAGGTGAAATGGCGTAAATTCCAACAGCCCCTTCCAGAACCTTCTTCGAGCAGGCGAATATTTCTGGAAGCTGAGACCCTCTGCTGAGCATCAGACAGACACTGGTGCCGTCTTTAGGATTCCTGTCTACTGTGCCAACAGCTGCATGAGAGGGGTCCGTGCTCCGTTGCAGAACTGCCACAAGCCGCGAATTACACCAGTCACTCCTAAACTAGGATGGCAGCCTTCCTCTGGATGCCTCATCAGGAATGGAGCCCGTTTCTTTACAACTGACAGACGTAGGTGTCCTGCTGTGCAGGGAAGTAATTTAATGCATGAACAGCGGGTCTGTGGGTCTGGCTGTTGTCTGGCTCTGGGACTGATGGACACATACACCCCTGGAATGATTTTTACCCACTGCAAGATCATGGCTCGACCACTCCGCACTAAGGGGCATATTTACAAGCCTCTTGTGCCAACCGTACGTCACTTTTTCCATGTTAAAAATGACACAAAAGTGGCGCAAGAGGCTTGTAAATAAGCCCCTAACAGTTTAATACAAATGTAGGAATCGGTTCCATACAGCTCCTCTAACAAGCATTTGCAATGGAATAGATCTTGCATTTACGAGAGTTTCAGCTATAAACTCTCGCAAATGAAACACTTATTGCATTGCAAATACTTTGTAAAAGCGCTTATGCCGCACTTTCACGTTAATTTAGGCCACGCTCCTTTCTTCAGACAATCCGCGTCTAAAGAAAGGTCTGCAGCCATCATTAAAGTAGGTACGGGGCGCTTTTATTAAAAAAAAAGCATTTGTTTGTCAAACAAATGCTTTTTTTTGTAAAAGCGCCCCATGCCGCGGTTTCATTTTAATAGCTGCTGCGGACCTTTCTTCAGACGCGGCTTGTCTAAAGAAAGGGGCGCGGCCTCTATTAACGTGAAAGCGCGGCTTGGGGTGCTTCTAAACAAAACAAAGAACATAAATAAATAGGGAAAAAAAACATGGGGCTGCGTTCTGCACCGCAAATAAAACAAAGGCATGGCCGCCGCTGTGGCGTGCCATGCTATTAAAAAATAATAATAATAAAGTGTTAGGAGAGAGTGAGTGTCTTGCCTGCAACAGCAGGCATGTAAAAACCATTGAAAGAAGTAGTGCTCGGAGGCTGTAACTAAAACCTTCAGAGCAATAAAACACGTAACAGGGGGTGTCACCATGAGAGGTTACAAAATGAGACAAGGCGGTACTTAGGAGGGACTACTAAGCCTATTGACTAATGAAAAGCCACAGTTTACAGTGGACAATAAAAAAAGCCAATGAAAAATATGGGCGGAGAGTGGGCGGAGCTTCAAGTCCCTACCTGAATACAGCATGCCTCGCAGAGCAGTGCATGCGCTGCCCAGGCTCAACCTAAATGGGACCCTCTTGGCCACAGTCCATAGGGCACCCAGAATGGTCAGATGAGTGCATGACATATTTAGTTGATGGCTTGCTATCATTAGATATGTACTGATAATGGCTTTTACACCAATCAAAATCATACCGACATACTTAAACTATAAAACGTAATGTGGATTTATATTTAGAATGAATACATCATGAATATAAATCATAAGCCCAGGCCAAAGTTCTGTCACACTGGCATAGTTTTAGTAATTCTGCATTACTCTTCTTCCGCAAAATTCTGGAAACCATTATGCCATGTTCTTTTAATTATGCGCCATTTGTGGTAAAACTATAGCACATACACATGGGAACAATGTGAAAGGTCACAATGCCAGCAGCTGCTGTTTGTGATACTTATCTTTTCTGAGCTATTTTTTAAAATGTAAAATGCATCCTTGCGTCTATTTTGGATATGAGGACGCATTTCACGCTAAGATATATTGTGCCAAATGCAGGTTTTGTTTTTGTGTACTTATGCATAATTTCATGTCACTTTCTCAAAATTTTGCATAGTTACGCAAGTGCAAGTTACACAAATTTCATACACCCTAAAAATTTGTACCATGAGTTAAACATTGAATACATTTACAAATTGGAAATTGTACCAAAAAGTGCAATTACAGACCATTATACTGAGAAATCCACAAGATAAACAGTGCCCACTTGTAAGAAGTAAACCACTTTCACATCAGCAAAATATATGCTTACAATTGTTTGAAATGTAAGCCTGAAGAAATGATAAACAATATGTATTTTTATGAACAAATCCATATCTTATTATGCATGCAGGAACGCAATTAATTGAAATGCCTAGGAGGAAAATGGGGTGGAGCAAACTAATAAAGATGTGAAATCCTCATTTAGGAAGCACATTGCATAATCTTTCAGTACTCTGCAGTGAGCTTCCAAAAAATATATGTATTGGTTGAAGAATGAAAAATCAAATGAGAAGTATCAGGCTGATGAGAAAGATGGCAGCTGACTCAATAAGGTGCCAGCCACAACGAGTGGCCCTTTACCAAGTATTCTCTTCAGCAATCTCCCTATCGATGCGTCATCAAGCAACTCTAAAGTCACGTTCCTAGCAGCAGTCATTATGAGTCCTTATTGATACAAAGGGAACCGTTTTCACCCAACAAATAGAGAATCGTGTGGGATTGGGAACCCCCTCACCAGTTCATCCATTTGTCTCAGTCCTCATAACTAAGGGCCTAATTACGAGCTTGGAGGTGCGGAACCAGGACAGCCCCGCTCCCGCACCTCCAAACCCGTGGTTGAACCGCCCGCCAAATTAGGAGTTTTCTCCTGGTCTGGCAGGCGGTTCTTTGGCATTCCCATTGGAATAGGCACCACAATGGGAACGTCAAAATCAGTACCTGCACGGCATGGACTGCTGCAGTCCATGCCGTGCAGGTACTGGGTGCATGTACACAGTGGGGCACAACATGTGCCACCCTGAATGTATCCCCAGGCCCAGAGTCAACAGGGGGCCCTGTAGGGCCTCCTTTGTTTCTCTCTGCCACGGTTTTCATAGTAGTGGAACCTTCATGAAAACAGCGACTGAGAGACTGCGGTCCCGCCAAACATATTGCGGCCTCAAGACCACTGCGCCACAGCCAGGGGTCTCTGATCCCTGGAAGTTCATCCCTGGCTGTTGCTGCAGTGCCAGGGTGGCTGGACCATCCTAGTTGTAATAGGACAGTCGGAAGACCACAGCGCCCCCGCGAGTCTGGCTGTACATGGACCGTCAGACTCGTAATTAGCCCCTAAACATCTTATGAATGTTCGGCTTTCAAATAAAATGTGAGTAGGTGATGAGAAATGTCACGTGCGGGGGGGACTTAAGTTGTCAATATATTGGAATGAGGAAAGTTTATGAAGGATTAGAATAAGAGACGCTTTAGAAAAGGAGATATTCACGTAATCATAAAGACAGAAGCAGGCGAGCGAAAACCCAAGATCAAAAACACTCCTCATTGATGTCCCTGGAATTTATTTTTGTTGATTGACAGAAAGATTCAAAATTGAAGTAGAAATATGACCAGGCTGTTCTGCCTGAAAATCATTAAAATAACACACTCTTCTGGGGGGTTTTACGAAGAGTGCCAAAGATAAACGATTTTCTTGGCAGCTAACTCATCTGTATTCGGAGGCAAAAGTGTGTCTTCATTTTGTGCTGCCCTTAAGCGAAAGACACCTAGAAAAGTGATTGGTGGGTGTAATTAAAAAAATTTTTGTCAGCAGCATTCAGATGCAGCAGAGATCTTCAAGAGAGGAATACCGTGCTCTAAGTTGATACGTTGTTTTTTCTGAAGTAAACTGCCACATTTTGCAACATGACAGAAACGCAAACAATTATTTTGCACTGTGACAACTCCTCACCTCGTTCATACTTTAAGGCCCACAAATCATATTTTGGTTGAAAACTCCATTTACTCCCAAAACTGATATACAATTTGAGCACAAACTGTGCTTGATCTTTTTGCGTCAGGAAAACCTGGTGCGAATCAAAAACAAAATTACACAAAATGTTGTTTAGGGACATTTGTGAGTGGGACATAAGTTACTCATTCCTGTTCTCACAAGCTACTGTCGGGTGTTCCTATTCCATTAGGAATAGTCCAGCTGGAACTGGCTGGTCCCCATTGAACAGAAAACAGGATACCACAGACCCGTTTTGACCTATTTGCGGCACTTCAGAAGGGTGCAGCTTGAGTGTATTGGCACAGTGAGCACAGGACCAACATCAGGCATACTGTCATACTCAGGGCATCACACTGAGGAAAACAAAAAAGTACCATTATTCCATCTCACACAGGAACTAGCCATTTGCAATCAGCCTTGCTCCTACTTAATAGGAATCGTCTAGCCTGTTTGAGGGGATCTGACCTGGCAGATCAGGCTGGATTGTTCCTGTTGGACCAGGACCAAGACTGATTTACATATGGGAGGTCTCTGTCTAGAGAGGCATAGAGGGTAAATACGATGGACTGGAATGTGTCACCAAGGAATCACCAGTGGCAGATTAATTCAAGCAGTCCATACATCACCTTGCTGTTTGTCGCAGTCGAAGCCCTAGATGCAATGAGTATGCTCAAATGTAGGTCCAGTGATCACTGTGCCACAGGACTCAAGCTATACCCAACTAATGAGGTCTAAGTACCCCGAAACCAGTCTACAGCTGCCTCTGTTCCCATCTGGAGGAGACCTACCTGGGAGTTTTGGGAAGGGCCTTTTCTGTTGGAGCAGGATTAGGATTGATTGGCATATGGCAGGTCTCTGTCTAGAGTGGCATAGTGGGTGAATAACTGTGGACTGGCATGTGGCCACAAACAATCAAAGTGGCTGAGATTAATTTAAGCATTCCATCATCACCCTTGTTGTTTGTAATTAGCCTAAGCAGAACTTGTATTTATGGATGCATGAAGCTAGGCTTATCAGCCATGCAGAGTACTTGATACCACTTACATTTGTAAACTCTCCTAACATGAGGTTATGGTCAGTCTGATGAATAAAAGTACTACCCCACAGAGATTCTTCAAAGTATTCCACTGGCAATGCGAAGGAAAGAGTTTCTTATGCAATCATCTGTTGAGCTTCCTCCAGTGCCATTGCCATTGCAAACTCCTGGTCCAAGTTTGATGTAAGGTAAGACAATTCTGAAAACAGAAGTTCAGGAATCTAGGTTTGCCTTCATTAATTCCATAAAAATGTCATGCAATGTTCAACTAATTGCATTACAGGGTAATTCTTTGTGGCAGACCCAACTAGGACTCTAAAATTACATTTACACAGACATGGGCTATTTTTCATAGCTGGCATCCCAATGTTTTAAAGGTTAATTTATTGCAAGTTAATTATAACATTACAATTGTAGCTAAAAAGATAAGAATCAAAGAAAACTTTTCTAAAAGAAACCATCTAACAATTTACAATGTGATTTGCAAGTATACCTCTTATACATGCCCAAGTATACCTATTATATGTATCGCTTAATTAGGTGACAAAGATGGTCAATCCAATAGGACTTGCTTGTACCTGAAATTATATCTTATGCCACAGATGAGTCCACCAATGAATCAACATATATATACTTTGTCACTCATACATCCATTTATCCAATCATTAAATAATTTTTGCATTCACCAGTTTAGCAAGGTTCAATGAAACAGACACACACACTAAACAAGCATATGAAAGATACATTAAAAGAATAAAGGGAGATAAAACAAATATTGCCACTACCTAAACTTGTTTGGCATGTGCCTGCAGTACAAACATAAAATTAAATGTAGCAGTGGGAGGCCATCTTGCAATGGCATTGTGCATAGCATATCATTGTTTGAAAGTTCTAACATAACTTACACTTTAGAAGGAAGGTTTTGGCCATCTTGGAGCAAAATCTACAATGTTACACTGTGTACAATACCATTCCAAGATGGCTGCTCAGCAAACATCCCACCAGGTGGCTACCTACAAATGCTACATTGTATAGTTTAACACTGTTGTATTGATCGAAGTTGGCCAACAACATGCTTCTAAACAGTGTGATAATGTGGAAAGTACCATTCAAAGTTGGCCTCCCATTTTAGAAATAGCATCAAGTGAGCAGACGGATAGGACTGTCTCAAGAACTTCAGGATGCTCTTAAAAAAAGAGGCAAGAAATTAAAGGAGGCCTCTAAAATGAAAAACGAAAAACTAAAGGACTGGCTATCAGACCAGACACTGAAGATCACTCATTTTCAGACAGATGTGCACATGATCAGGAAAATGCCAGTACTCACGGGGCAAAAAAGACAATGGTAGAAATGGGCTAACTCAATCCCCAATGAAGCTTGCTGTCATGGTTATAAACAGAATGCGAATGACACTCTATCTATATAACTGTGTGTAGAGTTGTTTTAAAAAAAATGTTTATCAGATGGGCCGAGCAGACAGCTACACCTGTCAGGCCCTTGGTTATAGCAACGATAAACACTATGCAAATCTTCTACCTCCAAGTGTTTGTCAAAGGAAGTAACCAACACCAAAATTCCTGCTGTAGTCTGTGTTATGTTATGTTATGTTATCTGAGTTTATATAGCGCACAGCTGCCCCAGCAAAGAGGCGTCCCGGCGCTGCCAGCGTCAGAAGGAACAGGGCCAAGAACACAACAGGTAGGCGTAAGGAATATACAGAAGACAAAAAGGACTAAGCAGAGGGAAAAAGGAAAGTTTTAATTGCTTTCCTGAAGTCCACCATGCGATCCAAGCTGCGAATCTGAGGAGGTAGGGAATTCCATAGCTTGGCAGCTAAGTAACGGAAAGATCAACCTCCGACCCGAAGGCGCTTCACACGGGGGACAATTACCAAATGCTGTCCCAGGGAGCGCAGCTGGCGAGTGGGGGCATACGGGGCTAGTAAGTTAGCCAGGAGACTGGGCGAGGCAAGTTTCAAAATCTTAAAAGATAAGCAAAGAGCCTTAAATTGGATCCGTTTGGGCACTGGGAGCCAATGTAACCTCCGGATGGCTCCAGTAGAAGGACAGTTACGTGGGAGCCCTAACAGGGCTCTGGCGGCAGCATTTTGAACACACTGCAGTCGCAATACCTCAGCCTGATTAGCTCCCTACAGGAGCAAATTAGCATAATCTAGTCTGGATAGAATGGCTGATTGAACAATCAGTTGGCGCGTAGATGAATCAAAAAACTTCAGCAGGGGCCTAAGTCCCCGCAGGAGGCCAAAACAGGTACCCGCAACTCTTTTGGTATGTTCTTGAAAGCTAAGGGTAGCATCCATCCATACCCCCAAGTTTTTTACCACCAACTTAGGGGTGGGGGTACTACCAAGTACGTTAGGCCACCATTGTTCACTCCAGAGGCTCCTGTCCCTCCCCACCAACAGTAACTCTGTTTTAGTCGCATTCAACTGGAGACAATTTAAAGTCATCCACTCTGCCACAGCGGCCAGGCCGCTCCGAAACCTAGAGGCATCCTGAGTGGAACCATCGGACAGGGCCACCACCAGCTGTGTATCATCTGCATACGAGACCATGGTGAGGCCCATATTCCTAGCCACCTTAGCAAGAGGCTGAACATAAAGATTGAACAATAGGGGGCTCAATGCAGAGCCCTGGGGTACCCCCTGCCCAATGGAATTAGCTTGAGAAAGAAACGGGGAGGCCGAAACTCGAAGAGATCTCTCTTTCAGGAATGATCTAAACCATTCTAGTGCTAGGCCCACAACCCCGGCATCCTCCAAACGCTGTAACAGAATTTCATGTGAAACCGTGTCAAATGCGGCACTCAGATCAAGTAGAATCAGTGCCGCTGTATGACCGGAATCGAGAATGGTCCGCAGATGTTCTGTCACAGCCAGAAGAGCCATCTCTGTACTGTGACCAGGGTAGAAACCATTTTGAGAAGGATCCAAGATGTTATTGGTAGTAAGATATTTCATTAAAATGTTGTTAACATGGGCCTCAGCAATCTTAGCTACCCAAGGAAGGAGCGATATTGGCCGAAAATTTTCCAGCTTTGCCGGGTCAAGTGAGGGTTTTTAAGAATAGGAGATACCCTCGCCTGTTTCCATGGCACAGGGACCACAGCAGTAGTAAAAGAAGTATTGACAACATGGCACAGAGGTGCCAGGAAGAAAGACAGTGAATCCCTGAACTGGGCAGGTTTTAAAGGATCGGCCGCAGAGCCAGATTTAATTTTCCTGCTCAGTAAAGAAAACTCTTCCAGCGTTATACTGGGAATAGCTGCCAAAGAATGTAAAGGAGGGGGCTCATGACGAGCGGCCGGAGGAGAAGACCCTTGCGAAAAGGACCGATAGATGGTATCCACTTTGTCAACAAAAAAGGTTGCCAAGTCTTCACATTGTTGCTCAGAAGTAATCATAGAAACAGAAGAATTACTCCTTACTCTGAGGTCCTTAAGAATTTTAAAAATACATTTGGCCGGATTAGAGCTTAGCTTTATTTCGTTGGCATAGAAAGCCGCTCGGACCGTGCAAACGGTTCTGTGATAGTTTTTTATAGCGGACAAATAGCATTTCTTTGCCACAGGGTCATAGTCTTTTCTCCATGCGCGCTCTAATTTCTTGCATGCTTTCCGAAGTGCAGCCAGAGTGTCATTGTACCATGAGCTAGGGTCCAAAGTGCGGCCTTTCAACCATTTAGCTGGAATGAGGGAATCCAGCACTTGGACAATCCAGTTACAAAAGGCTCTATAGCCCACATCTGCATCGTTGTGTGGAGCCGGGATATTAGCAGCAAGAAGCGCATGAAAATCCTCCAATCTCAATTTACGCCAAGGGCGTCTAAAAACGGGGGGAAGAACAGCCTTGTTAAGGGGCTCGGGGGCAGGGAAAGACATGGATATCAAAGAGTGGTCAGACCAGCCTACAGGTTTAGGAGTCTCCACCATAGCAAGAGGAATGTTGGAAAAAAAGGGGTCCAACAGATGGCCGGCAGAATGGGTAGGGCCGGGGACCAATTGAATTAGTTGGCAGCCTGCCAAGTCCGCAAGCAGACTACTGACTGCGGTATCTTGCACAAGATCGAAATGCAAGTTAAGGTCACAGAGAATGCTAAAGTTAGCTGTACTCATTGCAAGCGTGCAGGTGTACTCCAGCAGGGCAGATTTAAATTTCGCAATAGGCCCCGGAGGACGGTATACTAACAGCCCTGAGATGGTCAGATGGGCACTGAAAGTAATACTAAAACGCGCACATTCACAGCCCTCCATAGCTTCTTTAACAAATAGGCACGAATAGCAAGATTTAAAAATAACCGCAATGCCGCCCCCCCTGGACTCTCTGTTGATGGTAAGAATGGAATAGCCAGGAGGCAGCGCTAAATTAGGTTCAGCTACCGTATCCTCATTGAGCCAGGTCTCAGTTAGAAAAAACACATCCGGTGATTCCTCCAGAACCAAGTCATAGACTTCTAGATAATGTTTGGCTAAGGACCGCACATTCAAGTGGAGCATTCTCACTGGTGGCCTAGACTGAGAAGGAAGAGGTAAAGGAGGCTCCGGCATAGGGGAGACGTACCTACAGCAGGGACATCCAAAGGGCCCTTCCAGGGGACCCAACCGAGGCCCACTACATCCTTCAACCATAGAGTTAACTGCCAATAACTCCGCATTAGAGTAAGTGCGCCGTCCCACAAAGCTCCGGCCAGCATTCCTGGCGAGAGGCGACGTGCAGGCGCGGACGGGCGCAGACGGGCTTGCCTTTGGCACGCCTTTGGCGCGCAGCCGGCGCGCCCGCTGCGCGCGTCCGCTGCGCTTCCGCGCCATGCCCCGATTAAATACCGGTGGTGTCAAGAGGCACAAGCAACTAGACCGCTAACCGCCAGAATGGCGGCTGGAGGAGGCCGACCGGAAGTGGGGGTCTCTGGCAGCAACGTTTCACATCACCCTCCACATCAATCAGCCCAAAAAGGCTGCGGTGGACCGGGGTGTGGAAACAGCAAACAGTGCAAGTCACAGAAAGCCGGGGAAGGACACAAAGGTAATGGCAGCAATACACACTAAAAAGGAAGAATTAAAACAGTGAGAGGTCTAAAAAAGCGAAGCCAGGCAGATTAAAACAGCGCTACCAGCGAAGTGCTCCGCCGCACGACAGCTGGAAAGTCAACTGCGCTCCCGCGCCATGCCCCGATTAAATACCGGTGGTGTCAAGAGGCACAAGCAACTAGACCGCTAACCGCCAGAATGGCGGCTGGAGGAGGCCGACCGGAAGTGGGGGACTCTGGCGGCAACGTTTCACATCACCCTCCACATCAATCAGCCCAAAAGGCTGCGGTGGACCGGGGTGTGGAAACAGCAAACAGTGCAAGTCACAGAAAGCCGGGGAAGGACACAAAGGTAATGGCAGCAATACACACTAAAAGGGAGGAATTAAAACAGTGAGAGGTCTAAAAAAGCATAGCCAGGCAGATTAAAACAGCGCTACCAGCGAAGTGCTCCGCCGCACGACAACTGGAAAGTCAACTGCGCTCCCGCGCCATGCCCCGATTAAATACCGGTGGTGTCAAGAGGCACAAGCAACTAGACCGCTAACTGCCAGAATGGCGGCTGGAGGAAGCCGACCGGAAGTGGGGGTCTCTGGCGGCAACGTTTCACATCACCCTCCACATCAATCAGCCCAAAAAGGCTGCGGTGGACCGGGGTGTGGAAACAGCAAACAGTGCAAGTCACAGAAAGCCGGGGAAGGACACAAAGGTAATGGCAGCAATACACACTAAAAAGGGAGGAATTAAAACAGTGAGAGGTCTAAAAAAGCGTAGCCAGGCAGATTAAAACAGCGCTACCAGCGAAGTGCTCCGCCGCACGACAGCTGGAAAGTCAACTGCGCTCCCGCGCCATGCCCCGATTAAATACCGGTGGTGTCAAGAGGCACAAGCAACTAGACCACTAACCGCCAGAATGGCGGTTGGAGGAGGCCGACCGGAAGTGGGGGTCTCTGGCGGCAACGTTTCACATCACCCTCCACATCAATCAGCCCAAAAAGGCTGCGGTGGACCGGGGTGTGGAAACAGCAAACAGTGCAAGTCACAGAAAGCCGGGGAAGGACACAAAGGTAATGGCAGCAATACACACTAAAAAGGGAGGAATTAAAACAGTGAGAAGTCCAAAAAAGCGTAGCCAGGCAGATTAAAACAGCGCTACCAGCGAAGTGCTCCGCCGCACGACAGCTGGAAAGTCAACTGCGCTCCCGCGCCATGCCCCGATTAAATACCGGTGGTGTCAAGAGGCACAAGCAACTAGACCGCTAACCGCCAGAATGGCGGCTGGAGGAGGCCGACCGGAAGTGGGGGTCTCTGGCGGCAACGTTTCACATCACCCTCCACATCAATCAGCCCAAAAAGGCTGCGGTGGACCGGGGTGTGGAAACAGCAAACAGTGCAAGTCACAGAACGCCGGGGAAGGACACAAAGGTAATGGCAGCAATACACACTAAAAAGGGAGGAATTAAAACAGTGAGAGGTCTAAAAAAGCGTAGCCAGGCAGATTAAAACAGCGCTACCAGCGAAGTGCTCCGCCGCACGACAGCTGGAAAGTCAACGTGTATAGCCATCCACACAATAATAGTAATGAAACCTTGAAGACCTATGTGCTTTAACGTATGGTTTTCACAATAAATAAGTCAGACATATTGCCTTTGTTGTTATTTTTCATAATAAACATATTAGGCATATGGCATCTGACATAACTTTTCCGAATGAACCAAAAAGGCCTATTACATTTATCATTGGCTCATCACAATACCCAAGGCAGATCTACTACATTAAGCACAAGCTTTCCTACAAGGTAATCCTCAACTATGCAGCCATAAAATTAGAAATATGTACAGAATTAGGGTTGGCAAAAAACATATACCATACCTCCTAAGAGGGCCTAACAAGGATTCTCACAGTGCAAATCTTCTACACGCATGGTTTTGTCACAGAGGTAACCAACACCACACCCCTAGCCTATTGGAGTAATCTATTCTATTCTATTGTATAGACAGGGCCACTGGAATTATGTGATTGTGTGGCTGGCGCGATTTGTGCATAATTATAGATTATCCGTGTTTGCTACATAATCCTTCATCCTCTGCATAATCTGCAGATTTTAATTACAAAAATATATTTTCTAGCTCAAATGTTTCAAAAGTTACAAAAAACACTGCAACTCATGTTGCCGTGAAGTGGAACGCCGTTTAAAAAGGTTCACTGGTCGCTTATTGCTATATGTGCGTGTTAAAATGAGGTGCAACCAACGCCCAGACAGTGCTAACGTGTAAAAATGACAAAATAACTAAGTAATACTATCTCAAAATGTGCTGCATTTGGCAAAAAAAATTGCCTTTTCTAGCCACATAATTTACTCAACCCTCCTGCAGAATTTGGCACTCCCTTGCTACATAATTCCAGTGGCCCTTTGTACAGATGTATTGCCAAGTATGGCAATGCATCTCTAAAGGCTCTAACATAGTGTAATAACAATGGGAGGATATGTGGCCCATAGATGTGACCTATCAGCAAAAGCTGTTGACTTTGGAATGGGGGTACCAATCTTGAATCCTGGCCTCAGCTCAACGTTGTGTGATGACTTTACTGTGGACCCTTTCCTGAGCACTTTACAAACACTGTAATAATTGAATTTCGGACAACAGAGAGGTCAACCTCTCTTCATAATAAGGTAGAAAAACTGCTTCTTAAAATTGAAATGATGGGGGTCGTACATTTCATCTATGACTAGTTCTGATATATCGGTACAGCTATACGTTTAAATATTTTTAATGACTCACCTGATTGGCAAAGAATTGTTTTTCTAATAGTGATATTTATTCGTGGCACATATATACCAGTTTGCTTTGATATGCAGGGCTGTCCTGTATGCCATCCAACATGATGTCCATATGTTTTTCTTCTTCGACTACTATTGCCTTATTATTACCCTCACACAAATCAGCCATTATTATTATGGCCGTGTCATCTGACCTCATTTGAAAGTGCCAGTGTGTGGGCTGTTTTTTTTTTTTTAATTCCATCACAGGCCACGGACATAAACAAAAGGACCTGCACACTGACCCTTTCAAGCCAGCTTATCTGGCAGTGCCCAGCCAGTCATACACTGAATTAAATCCATGTAGTCTCTAACTGAATAATCTTTATGGATCATTTCAAGCTTGACTTTTTACAACAGTAATCTGTGCCTGAACTAGTTATTTTAGTTTTTGAACAAGAATACTTTGTGTTGGTGAACATTCTTGAAATGCTGTTAGTATCTTAAGAATAATTGTGTATATACTACACAAAATACATTTTTACAAAGTATGTTTTAAAAAATGATCATAATTTTCTATAGAAATCACGGGTTTAATTTTTTTAATTATTATTTTGATAAGCACAATGGAAAAATATAGTGTTTTCGTTATTCGGTAAATGTATGTGTCAATATGTTGGAAGAAAGTTAAAGAGACAAAAATATATTAAATGTATTTTACTAAAGTTTCTCTTGTTATGCATATAAAAATCAAAATATTTTATTATAATCGCGTTATTTAGTTGTAAGAAAATGGGTTATTAGTTGGGGTAGAGGTGTGTCCTTTCCCAGTAAAATGTTCAAAATCCTGTTAGGTCCAAAACACAAGCTCTATAAATAAATGTAGCCTTAACTCTGCATTGCTGTGGCACAGAGTTGTCGGGCTTAGCTTAAGGAAAAGTGTGTAAAGTATTGAGCAAAAACAAAACAATTAAACCTTAAAAACACAATGCAATAAAAATCCAATAACCAATTTCTAAAAGTTTAGAACCATTTAATGGGATAAATGACACCAAAATGACTAAAATCGAATTAAAGGAACTGTCAAACATTGAGGACAGTAGGCAGCAAACAAAACGCAACATGCCAATCAAAAGTCACTGTTCGCAACTAACTAGGACCGAGGCACAATTTCAGGCTGACCGCAATGGAGCAGAGGTGAGATACCCAAAGCCAGTCGACCCTTCAAGACTTTTCCTTCTGATTTAGTCTCAGAATTGGAAAACAATCCTCCAGTAGGACAGAGTTGCATGCTGTATCCATCGAAATGCTCTCGAAATCAGAGAGCTATTGGGTATGGTCTAGCAGAGGCACTGGTTTTTCAAGGAAAAGCTCTGAGTGGAAAAAAATCCAATTTAATGGCTGCCAAAGTCGTCTTATCAAAGTGATACTTTATGTGCCTTTGCCCGGTAAAGATGTCAACCTTCAGACACAGGGGCTGATTTTGAGTATGGTGGGTGGAAGCTACTCTTTTGGGATGGTGGAGGACATTGCCTAAGCCATCTTGACAGGACCTCCGCCTGACATTTGTAGAGCTGTCTGCAAGCCCCATGGGCAGGAACCATCCTCATGGTGGTTCCTTTCACTGTAATAAAAGTTTGCTGGACAGCTACATCAAACATGATGGCTACCCATCAAACTTTTACAAAGTTTTTCAATGTTCAAAAACTAACTCCCAAAGCGAGAGTTTGTTTTTGAAAATGAAAATCCAATGACCACCACACCATAAGAGCAGTCACATTCTTTCCCGAACTGAGAGGAGTCGTATACCTCACACCCAGGTCTTCCTACCAAAAAGCCTAAGCCATTGTTACTACTCTGAGAGCAGTTTTCACACCTCAGTAAGGGGAAGCACTGGCAAGGGTTCAGTGGCTGGCAGGCTTACACCAATGTTACAGGAGGTTCAGGCAGACAAAGTCTAACTTTTTAACAATTACCTTTCCTAAATATTTATTTCAAATCTGACCTCATCAGTGAATTGGATTTAAATAAACATTCCAAATAACGGTCTCTAAATCACAACCCAAAAAAATGTTCTTTGACAGTTTATATCACCTCTACATCTTCTTTTATGGTGTATTTTTAAAACTAATAAATGCCTAAATTCTTTTTAAAAACTTAAAAATCAAAACAGCAGGTTATGGTCAATCATTCCTTAAAATGTATTGATTCATATTTCTAAAATTGTTGGACGAACATCAATATGCCATAACAAAAAATTTTTATGCATCACATATAATGTATATGAAAATGCTTGGCCTAAAATATACACAACAATTATTTTGATGTATGCTGCTGAACCAAAACCAGGCATTATGGGGCCTATTAGGATGGCGGGCGGACCTGAGTCCGCCCGCCATCCTCGCGGTGTTGGGACCGGCCGCCAGACGTGCGGCGGTCCCGAACCGCTAGTTAGGATGCGACCGCCACCCTGGCGGTCGCATCCTACATATTTGACATTGCGGCGGGTGCTGCGTACAGCAGCACCCGCGCTAATGCCAAATGGCATGTTGTGCATTTGCATGCACACCGTGGCAGGCACCGCGCGGTGCCTGCCACCTTGTGCATGCAAATGGAGGGGGTACCATGAGTACCCCCAAGTGCACCCCACCCCCCGGGGGCCTGCATAGGGCCCCCAAAGAACATCCCGCCAGCCTTTCCATGGCGGCAAAGCCGCCATGGAAAGGCCTTCACAACACACCATCCTAATATGGATGGTGGTGCCTGCTAGGCACCGCCACCATATTAGGGGCCAATTCCGCCCGGCCGGCAATCGGAACGATTGCCGAGCGGCGGACGCACTTTGTGTCCGCCGCGAAACCCCCCGCCATTGTAATATGGCAGGGGGTTTCACTCGTTACGATGTTGTGACGGTCGCCACCGCCGGCTCGACGGTGGCGAACGTCACAGCATCATAATGAGCCCCTAAGTGTTGGTATGATCAAAATTTAGATGGTGGTTTTGAACATAAAAGGGTTCTAGGTCCACCAGCTTCACAATACAAACATACTTTTTCAAACTAAATGTATTCTTGTAAGTTTTCTAAATAAGGTGACATTTTTACTAAACTACAAAAAAGCTACTTTTTGAGGAGTTGAGAAAAATGATTCATAAAAGTATCAAGATACTTTATGATGCCAAGCACAAGCAAAATTATTTTTTGACCAAATATACCCATTTCACATAATCCAAATGTGAAATTAGAGATGTGAACAGAAACGTTTGAATATCTTTCTTAGCATTCAAACTATTTTATAAAGCATTTAAATTTGAAGACTATTTAGACATTGAAAGGCAGAATGCTTTTTGTTTTTGCTTTAATATACAATTTGTGTATTATGACACAATGGTTGAGGGTAACTGCTCCTCTGGGCAACAAGATTGAGACAAGCCTCAAATCTATATTAAAAATATATATTATTTTATCATTGAGAAAGGCTGCTGTGTCAGCCGAAACGAGTCTCTCTTGTTTGCTGGGTCGGAAGAGGCTCTATGAAATAAAAAAGCCTTAATCCAGTAGCCCTCATGTGCGTGCTCGTTTCCATGTGGAGTAGGGGTTATTTTGGATATATATATATAGTTTAACCTTCATGTTTTGGAGACAAATGAGACTCCTCCACTTGTCAATAGCCTTTATGAAATCCAGAAGTTATACATATTCTTAATAATAGTATTTAAAGGTCTAAGTGAGATAAAATGAAAAGTAATGCTAATAATATATGCAAACAAGTAATGTAAATTCCGGTATTTTTTCAAATAAATATTATCACATTTTAACCCCATTAGTTAATTTGGATGACAATCAACATCCAAGTTGTTATAAACAAATCGGACAAAGGCGGCAATATCGTGATATGGCCCAAAAAAGAATACCTCGAAGAAGCCCAGCGACAACTAAGCAATCAGCAATGCTATGAGAGAACGAGCATTAAGGAATATAATAAAGCAAAAGAAGTCCTCAAAAAGGATCTACAGCAATATAAAAGGGAGGGGTTAATATCATCTGAAGAATATACATTTTTACACAACGAATACCCAGTCCTCCCAATAATATATTTTATTCCGAAAGTCCATAAAAACAAAACACCTGTACCGGGCAGACCGATCATTTCTGCCATCAACAGCGTGGGTGAACACATAACACGGTATGTGGACTTTTTCTTGCAGGACTTTGTCAAAAGGCTTCCAACCTACCTGAAAGACACCGGGAACTTTCTTAAAAAAGTAAGAGAAATTCAGTGGACAGATAACCTAATGATTGCTAATAACATTAGACGTTGAATCGCTATATACCAGCATTGAACACCAAACAGGTCTTAATGCGGTTAAGCATTTTTGGACACTAGATCTCTGAATTGCTATAACCACAACAAAATGCTGTTAGATCTTATTTCATGGTGTTTATACAATAACTACTTCATGTTCGGTAAAGATTTGTACAAACAACTGAGGGGTGTTGCGATGGGAGCCTGTTTCTCCCCCAGCTATGCCTGTTTGCATGTTGGCTGGTGGGAGGAACAGGTTCTCAGGGCGGCACACTCGGATATGTATTTCTTGCATGTGAAACACTGGTTACGTTTCATAGATGACGTTTTTATTGTATGGGAAGGAGATCAAGAGAGTGCTACAAAATTCATCCAAGACATCAATGTGAATACTGCTAATCTAAAATTTACATCGAGTATGAGCAAAACGAGTATTGAGTTTTTAGATGTAAAGGTGTATATAGAGGATGGCAAGTTGGAAGCAACTCCACATTACATGCCAGCAGTGCGCACCCTAAACATCTAGTAAGAAGTATCCCATACGGGGAACTTCTAAGACTCAAAAGGATTTGCAGTACACAAATTGAATTTGAAAAATGCACACAAGAGGCATTGACAAGATTTAGAAGGAGAGGGTACAATGAAGGCACACTTAGGGATGCTGTGAAAAAAGTGAAAGACAGATGCCTATGGGGGAGAGAGAGGGGGAGAGAGAAAATAATCCCCCACAAGAAGACAACACTCCAAGACTGATCACGACATTCAGTCAGCAGGAAAGGCAGGTGAGGTCAATCATAAAGAAAAACTGGGCAATTGTACTCACGGATGGAGTACTTGCAGCTAGACTCCCCACAGAACCAACTATAACGTACAGGAAAGCGATGTCTATGAGATCTCAGATAGTTAAGAATAGCCCTAAACTCAGCACGAATAGTATGTGGCTCAAACCCAGGCAAGGTTTTTTTAAATGCTCTACATGTCGAGCATGTAAATTTGGAATAAATACCACACACTACTCTACTCCATTTAGCCCGGGTGAGACTGCCATTAAGGGCAGTTTCAATTGCAGAACGGAATATTCGGTATATGTACTGACATGCACCTGTGGCTTAAACTATATAGGCAGCACCAAGCTACAGGTTACAGGTGCATGTCAGGATCTTGCAGCATCTGCGAGCCATTGTCAACAATGATACCGCATATCCAGTCGCACGCCATTTTAGGAGTGAGCACAACAACGACTTGAAGTGCCTTAAATACTTTGTTGTTGATGCGATTCCCAGCCTGCGTAGAGGAGGCAATAGGGAACGCTTGCTGCGACAACTGGAGTCACGCATGATTCTTGAGTTCGATTGTAAATCACCAACAGGACTTAACAATACAGAAGATCTCCACAATTTTCTGTAATCTAAGAGAGGTAATTAAGACCAGGACCTCCCAGAGACAATGCATACGCGCCACATGTACCACCATTATTTTACCACATTAGAATCAGTAGCAGGTTTATATTATTGGATGAGATTTAGAATACCGCTACCAGATTTGAATACTTATGAATTTCAAATACTCCCGATAGAATAGTTATAAATATTTTGTTTATTTTAAAATAGCACTAGCACCTTGTTTCAACTCATTACTGCACTGTGAGGCACAAAGCACTTTTTGCATTTAAGCACTTACTTCTGGAGTTGCAGGGCACAAGAGCACTTTTAGCAATCAATAGTTTTAAGACATAAACTCAGTAAAATAAGAAATGAAAAACAAGATAAATAAGGCGCAACATCTCAACGGGCATGAAGATTGTAAATAGCGATTTTAAGGCTGTAGTGAAACAATACCCTTAAAGCATTTATGCAGTGACAATAAGATGTATTTGATGGGCTACGTTTAACTTCTGGGTATTCTTACATGGTTTTAGTAACAATATTTGCACAATATATATTTATGGAGTATATGAATATTTTATTTTGTGTATTTATGAATCCATGTATGTATTTAAGTATTTATCTATTTATTTACATATTTATACATATTTATTTATATGTATTGGCCTTGAATTTGCCATGTTGATATTAAGTTGCCGCACAAAATGAAAAATGAAAAGAAAAAAATAAGAAGAAAAAATGAAAAAATATGAAATAAATCAATAATGTGTGCTTTAGAAAATAGACAACCATAGTGTTAAGGAATGAGGAAGAATTTCTTTCATGTTGTTAATCATGTGACACTGGGGGGTGTGTATTAAAAAGTATGGCGTACAGCGTTTCCGTATGTGATCAAGGTCACTTGTTGACCGAAACGCGTCAGATAACGAAACCTGTGAGCAAATAAAGAACTTTGCAACCTTACCCATTGGAGTTTGTTGCTCTCTTCTCGCCGCAAGGAAGGGTAGGAGAGCGTGTGGTAATCGAGATATATATATATATATATATATATATATATATATATATATATATATATATATACAGTTTAACCTTCATGTTTTGGAGACAAATGAGACTCCTCCACTTGTCAATAGCCATTATGAAATCAAAGTGAGATAAAATGAAAAGTAATGCTAATAATATATGCAAACAAGTAATGTAAATTCCGGTATTTTTTCAAATAAATATTATCACATTTTAACCCCATTAGTTAATTTGGATGACAATCAACATCCAATCTGGCCCATTAAACAAGAACAGTACACATGGCTTGAATCAATAGCATGAGTTTTTTGGAGGATGCTGACCATCTATCAGTAAGCAAAGGAGCTGAGAAGGTAGGCAATGACAATTGGAGCACTACCATGAACAACAACTGCCCGGGACCTCAGAGACACCATTGTAGAAAGTGTAGTATATTGTTAGAAATATTTTATTATATTTAGTGAAGTTGCATATATTTTGATTACTGTTTATTTAGGTACATTTATTAACATTTTATATGTGTGGGAATGATAGTGCTTAATGTTATACTTTGGGCCTTATTATGACTTTGGCAGTGTGGCAGCGGGCTGCCACGCCAGCGCCCTGTTGCCACACCGCCAAAGTCATAATGCAGCCGCCTACCCTTTTCCAACAGGAATACAGGTCGGGCTGTCCTACGGCAGCTGGCCCATGGCGTTGCAGAGCTTAGGCTCATACGTGAGCCTTAGCAAGGCACTGCAATGGGAACACCATTGCACATTCCTGCAGGGCATGGACTGTCAAGTCCATGCCTTTAAGGAACTGGGGATGCATGCAGACAGGGGGGCACACCATGTGCCCCCTGCATGCATCCCCTGGTGCAGAGGCACCAGGGTAGGGCCCCCTTTGTTTCCTCACTGCCACACTTTTCATGGCGGGCTCACCGCCATGAAAACTGTGGTAATGAGAAAACTCCTAATATGCTTGACGGTGCTGCAGCGGCACTGCCAGCTTATTAGGGGCCTCAGACCGCTACAAGACCACCAGGGATCGTGGATCCCTGGCGGCAGCAGTGGTCCCATGGTGGTCTGACCACCCAACTTGTTATAGGCCACCGTGGGTTTGGCTGTCCATCGGACCATAAAACTCAAAATAAGGCCCTTTGTGTTGTATGTGATAGTTCATGTTTTAGATTTAATGTGGTGTTAGATATTTAGAATAGTGTTCATGTTTTATTGCAGAATTTGTTCAGTTTGATGCATGGGGATGAGGGAGTGGTAATTTTATGTACTAGACATGTTAGCATAGATGTAGTTTCAATTAAGATTATTAGATAGATTTGTTCTATCCTTTATATATTAAATATTGTTTTAGATTCATAGTAGCGTTTTGGGATGTATTTAGGAATTTTTCAAATAAATAGATTGGCTTTTATGGCTCTACAAACAAAAACCCGAAGGTCACGCATAGCTGAACTTCAGCAGGCAGTTGACACTGCTTTGCTGAGGAAAAATCGCCCCCTGGGGGATCGAAACCTAGCAGAGGGGCAGCTACATAACGCCAAACAGGAGTTAAGGGAGTTCTTTATTATAGAAGAAATAAATAGTTCACGGTCATTTCAGCAGAGAGTTTATGAGGAAAGTCAAATGATAGGATTTTTTTTAGCTTGGCCAACCAAAGTAAAGCAGGAAGCCGCTGCAATTAATAAACTTTAGGAGCCAGGGACGAGGACCCTAGTGTCCGAAAAGGATCGAATTGCTGAAATATTTTTAGATCATTATTGCAAATTATATGCAACCAAATATAAGGTGTTGCAAGAAGAAATGCAGCAATATTTCTATGATATAAACCTACCACAGATATCAAGTATGCAGAAAGAAGAGATGACTGCAAAGAAATTCAGCAAGCCTTAGCCTCAATGCCAGGAGAGAAGGCCTGCGGCAACGATGGCCTTCCGACAGAATTCTACAAGGCATTCTCGGACGAGTTAGTACCGCTTTTGATTGAGCTTTTTAATTATGTTAAGGCAGGAGGAGAGGTTCCAATAACTTTTAAAGACTCTTCCATTGTTAGCTTTGTTAAGAAGGGTAAAAATCGCAGGGATGTGAATTCTTAGAGGCCAATCAGCCTGCTAAACTCTGATTACAAAATTGTAATGAAAATCTGGGCAAACCGATTCATTCCAGTCGCACAATTTGGGATCCATAAGGATCAAACAGGGTTTGTGGCAGGCAGGTTGATGTCATCCAACACGGGATTCTTAGTTCAAGCACTGGACTTTTTCAATATTAATCAAACACCAGCGCTTATAATGATGGTCGACGCAGAGAAAACGTTCGATCTGGTGAATTGGGATGCTCTCTTCTATGGTCTTGAAAGGGTCGGGATTCCTCGACAGATTATTATCATTTTTTTTTTTTAAACAAACTTTATTGATTTTTACAAATTCAATCACAAGTAGCGTGCGAATAGATGCAGGTTCAGGATACATACAGATTGATGGACTGCAATATCAACGTGGGCGATATAAATATAGTAATTAAATACCCAGTCGAAAACTCTTCCACCTCCTCCCACGAGTTATATCATTGGAGTAGCATCATTATACGCATAGTAATATTGTCAATGCAAAAGAAATCCCCAAGCAACTCCCCCCCCCCTCCCACTAGACATGTCACATCATCTCATCATTGCAAGCTATAATATAGCACGGTTGTGATTCAGACGTATAAATATACTAGGGATCATATTACAACATCTAGTTCCTAATGGAAGTGCAGTAATTGTGCGCATCATAACTAGGCCCTTCAGAACTCCTGGAGCATAGGGGTAGGTAGTTTAGTTAGCTGATACAGGAGTTGCAATCATGGGTAATTCGTCTCCATCAGTGTCCGGAATCTTTAAAAGTACCACTAACGTTTCCCATGCTTTTGCCGCTTCTAGCGCCCTTTCACTTCCCACTTTCTTTGCCAATTGCATTCTATCTGTTCCCTCACATTCCGCCCACTTAATAAGGTCCCTCTTCCATCTGGATACATAAGGTCTGTTTCGCACCTTCCAATGTATAGTGATCTCTCGCTTAGCTAGTAGGAGACCTAGGTCTAAGAATTTGCTCGTTACCTTGTTTTTAGCTGTGTGAGGAAACCAATGTAATAAGCAGGGCCCGATAGCCGGTTCCAATTCTCTGTCAGTAACCTCAGTCAGTAGGGCCATCACTGCAATCCAGTAGGTATCTAATTGCGGGCAATCCCAGATCATATGGCGGAAGTCTGCCCCTTCCGTATTACAGCGCGGACAGGCCGCTGTGCTAGTATCAAAGTATTTGTTGATCTTTGCTGGAGTAAGGTAGGCCCTGTGTAAAATATAAAAGTGTACTAATTGAAAGCGAGCGTTCCGAGAACTCTTCCATGCCCTTTCTATAAGGCCAGCCCAGGTTTTCTCCGGGATCTCTACCCCTAGATCCCCCTCCCATTTGAGTCGTAACGCAGTTAAAGGCTCCAACATTTCCTGCGTTAGTCGGCGATAGAGGCATGTGACTGCCTTAAAAGTGCCTGCCGCTGTTACTATATATTGGCAACCTAGTGATGTCTGTGGTTCTGTGAGACCTCCTTTCCAATGTTTGCGAATGGTCGCAGTAAGCGCAGAGTGCAAGAGAAAGTCCCCTCCCGGTAAATCATAGCGGTCCTGCAAGTCATTAAAAGGAAGCATAGTGCCATCCTCATATAGGTCTCCTATATGTGCTAGGCCCTGCTCTCTACATTGTCCCAGTCCCTTCCAGGAGCCCCCATGTGATAGTGCCTCACACATTGATAGCGGAATATCGGGTGCATATGGTAACGTAATCCGTGCTCGTTTCAGACTTCTGTTCCAACACTGCCGCGCTACTTGGAGGTCCCCTGGGAGATCCTGAATTCTAAGAGGTAATTTCAGGACAATTTGGGAAAGGAGTCGCAGGGTTGGACCCTCATCTCTTATCTCTCCCGTTTCTCGAAGTCGACCCGCGACCATCTGCGCGAGCCATTGCAATTGTGCTGCTAGGTAATAGGTCTCAAAGTCTGGGACAGCTAGACCCCCTTCTAATTGCGATCGCATCAGGACACCCAGCGCAACTCTTCGCCTACCAGAACCCCATAGGAAACCTGTGATCATGGATTTAAGTTGAGTAAAGAATCTTGCCGGGATCCAAAGTGGGAGGGTCCCAAAATAATAGAGCAGCCTCGGGAGGGCCACCATTTTAAGTAACGCCACCCGACCAGCCACTGACAGAGGGAGCGTTCCCCAAAATTCAAAGTTGCCTTTCAGTCCTCTCATCGCCCTACCTATGTTTGCCTCTAGCAGATCCCCCTGAGTGTGATATATTTGTGTCCCTAGGTATGTCAGACATCTATATTCCCATTGCACCCCAAATGTCTCCTGCAGTCCATTTTTATCCCCAATAGTCGGGAACAGGCAGGATTTGGACCAGTTTACCTTGAGCCCTGAGACTCTGCCCAAGTCTCGGAGCAAGTCCTTCGCGCCGCGTAGCGCATCTCCCGAATTCGCTAAAAACATTAGTAAATCATCCGCATATAGCGCTATATGGTGGACTTGCCCATAGGCAGGGAGGCCTCGATAGTGATGTTCCGTTCTGGCCTCAGCCGCCAATGGCTCCACAGCCAGAGCAAACAGGAGAGGGGACAGTGGGCATCCATGTCTCGTTCCCCGGCCTACGTCACAAGCGGCGGATATTAACCCGCCCGTCTTAACCCTTGCCGTGGAGTTTTTATACAATAGGGTTGTCCATCCGATAAAGTTATCCCCGAGGCCAAATTTACGCATTACCTGGAAAAAGTAAGTCCATTCAAGACTATCAAACGCTTTTTCAATGTCCACTGCAAAAATAGTCCCGTCATTCTTTGGATAAGAATCAGCTTCAATGATCCGCAGTAGGCGCCTGACATTAATAGCCGTATTTCTGGTCGGGATAAACCCGGACTGGTCTTTATGCACTAACGTCGACATGTGGGGGAGGAGTTGTGTGGCTAATATACGGCTCAAGATCTTATAATCCATATTTAGCATTGAGAGTGGGCGATAAGAGGATCTATCCCAAGGTGGTTTTCCGGGTTTCAGCAGTGGGATGATTATAGCCTCTCTAGTGGTAGTTGGGAGGTGTCCCATTCGTTTGGCATCCTTATACAGTGTAACTAACCTAGGGGCTAATTGCTCAGTGTACGCCAGATAAAATTCAATTGGCAACCCGTCAGTCCCCGGTGTTTTGTTCCTAGCCATATGCTTAATGGCTCCTCTCACCTCTCCGATCTCGATATCTCGACCCAGCGCGTCCATTTGTATCCTATCTAAATGTGGCAGTTCGACCGTGTGCATGAACCTATGCATCTCGTCGTCTATCAGGGCCAGTTTAATACTATATAAATTTGCATAGTACGCGAGGAATAGGTCATTAATACCCTGCTGTGTATAGCAAGGCACGTCATGTTGGTCCCTGAGTTCTAAGATCGATGTGCCCCTCCGCGCCGGGTGAGCCAGCCACGCCAGGAGAGCCCGGATTTATCTCTTTCCGCATGGGCGCGAGTAATGTATGTCTTATAGTCGAAGCAGCGTAGCCGCTCTATCTGCGCCGCTACAGTTTCCTTTGCGTTTATAAGTTCCTCTTGTTTATCGGGCCGCTCGGGTCGTTCTCGCTCTATGTCCCTAAGGCGCTTGTCGGCCTGTTGAACATCCTGTAAAAGGACCCTACGCACTCCCACCACCCCAGAGATGCAACAGCCCCGGATCACTACTTTAAAAGCATCCCATTCTGCTGAAGCAGACATCGCTGTACCAGCGTTGTCCTGAAAATATTGATCGATGCTGGTGCACACTGTTTCTCGAAACACTGGGTCTTTTAAGGCCTCAGGGCGTAAGCGCCATGTAGGGATCCTAGATCGTGTAGGAGACCAATGTAGTCGCAGCAATATAGGGTTGTGATCTGACAATGTTCTGGTGAGGTATTCACTATTTTGTACCCCGGCATGCACATCTGGGGAACACAAGAACGCGTCTAATCAAACATGAAGGTCATGCAAGGCAGAGTAAAAAGAATAATCTCGGGTTTCAGAGTGTTGTACTCTCCAGGAATCCACCAATCCCCAACGCTCTTGCCAGTGACGGCGTGCCTCAGCTATTTTATGAGTAGGTGCATCAGGGAGCGGAGGGTGTGAGCGGTCTAGGATAACATCCGAAATGCAATTAAAATCCCCCCAAACAGGACTGACCCCGTGAGAGTGGGTGCAAGCTTCCTAGAGAGCTGAGAGAAAAAAGCAGGCTGCTCAGTGTTAGGAGCGTATACACTACCCAAGACTATGTATCTGCCATCGAGCTTCCCAGTGACCACTAGATACCTGCCCTCTGGGTCTATGATTTGATACGTGCATTTAAAAGGCACCCCTGCTCGCACCCAAATCAATACTCCCCTAGCAAACGCTGAGTAATTGGTATAGAATGTTTGGCCACGCCATCGGCGCTGCAAGGCCGCCCCCTCATGTGCCTGTATATGAGTCTCCTGAAGTAGTGCAATCTGATCTCCTCTGCGGACTAAGTATGTATGTATTTTATGGCGTCGCAGCATTGAGTGCATTCCTCGCACATTCCAGTTTAGGTCAGTTGTGGTAGCCATTGTAACAACCCATCCAGTAGCCCAATGAGAACTTCGGTAGTGACATGCCTGTATCCAAACAACCCCTTAAAGAACAAGAAACCCCAACTCACCCTCCCCAGGACAGTTACTGTAAAACTAGCATCCATCCAAACCATGTAGAAAAAATTACACAAAATCCTCTGGCAGTTACAGAGGTAAAAGGGAGCGCGGCTGTTTGAAGGAGTGATGACGAACCATAGTGCATCAGCCTTAAACGCAACAAGATAGCCCAGGGTGTATAAGAGTACCTGAGAGTCCAGAGCTCCTCTAAGTATCACAGCTATCGTAGCTTACCACACAGAATCAGATAATATCGTCCGCAGTGTTAGGAGTCACTACTGGCATCTTCACACTACTGCCGCGTGACGTATCAGTGTCATTGTCTGCTGATTCTCTGGAGTTGTCAATGTCCCCCTCCGGAGTGGGGCCTGAGCCCGCACCAGCGCCGACACTGTCTGGAATGCCTCGGATCTCTCCTTCTCGGTCTGAGATGAGGATGGCTTCTTCCGGGTTCTTCAGCGAGGTCGCCATCTCGAGCTTTTTCCAGGTTCCGCTGTCCGTCGCCTGGTGATCTCAAGGCCCTGCTCCCGCAACGAGTTGCCCTTGTAAGTCTCGAGCCAGTCCCAAGCGTCATTGGGAGAGTCAAAGTAGAGAGTGTTTCCCTCCAAAATGATGCGCAAGCGAGCGGGGAACATCAGGAAGTATTGGAGGCCTTCATCCCTCAAAATTTTCTTGACCTCCAAGTAAGAGGCTCGCTTCCTCTGCACCTCCAATGTGTAATCCGGAAAAAAGGTGACCTTACTATTGTCAACGATGTAGGGGCCCTCAGTTCTCGCCTTCTGCAAGAGTAGGTCTCTATACCGGAAGTGGAGTAGGCGGGCCACCACAGGTCGTGGGGGTCGTCCGGGGCCGAGCGGCCTGGCTGGTACTCTATGAGCCCTCTCCAGTGTGTAGAAGGCAGACAGTCCCTCGGGCGCTACTACTTTCCTGATCCAGTGTTCTAGAAAAGATACCATGTCTCCTCCTTCCGTTCCCTCAGGGAGGCCTACTATTCTGACGTTGTTCCTTCGGTTGCGCCCTTCTGCATCTTCAGCTCTTCGTTCCAAGTAATTCACCCTGTCCGTGAGTGCCCCCATCCGCTGTTCCAGCTCCTTGTGCGCCGGAATTAGGGTCGCAACATTAGTTTCAGTGTCTTTAACCCTGTCCGACAGCTTTTTGTGCTCTTCTCGTAGGAGGCCAAGCCCCACTGCGACGGTACTTATGTCCTGGTGGAGGGTAGCTCTCGTGTCCGCTATGGCCTCCAAGATCCTGCTAAGTTGTTGCTGCACTGGGTCTTCTGAGGAAGACTGCGACTGTTCTTGAGCGCTATCCTCTGGGTCCGGAGGGGCCCCCGTCTGACGACCCTTAGGTTTACCCATACTGGCAAGGGTGCCCCGGTGAAAGCAATGCGGCCCCACTGCAGCTTCTGTCAAATCTCAATCGAGTTGTCCGCAGGAGACACCCCACTGTGCTGAGGCGCCCCACCGGATAGGTCCGCACCGCCAATTTGGCCGCCCCGTGGTGCCTCAAGCAGGTGTGGGCCCAGTCCTAGACAGGAATCCCGCTCGGCTCACAGGAACCTCCCTTTTCTCCCCCTTCTGAGAGCTTACAGAATAGGTACCGGAGCACCGTGGTCGCCGTTCAGCGCAGTCCAGTTGTGCAGATTAGGGGATACTCACAGGTTTTCCAATGGGGCTCTAGCAAGCAGTGCACTCTGCGGGGCCCAGTTTTTATAACCTCTCCGGAGGTCAACACATCAGTGCCGGTCTCTTCAGCGTCTGCCGCGGCGCACCAGAAAAATCTTAAGCAGCTGGCATCAGGCCCTTCGTGTGTGCACGCGCTCAGGTGGGCTTGCCGTGTGGGTCTTAAATTAGGGAAGTGTCACTATCTTGGACCCACTTCAGCAAAACACCGCCTTTCACGAGGCATGGGCAGGCACCTCAGAGAGGCACAGATCGCAGTTTATGAAAGTTACAGGAGCGGTGGACTCAATCCGCTGTTGGGCACAAGTTGGGGAGGATTTTTTACAGTTGCAGGAGGGGGCTCACCGTGTCTGGCGTCAGGGCCGTAGTTTTCACCGCAGCGGTCCTCCGGTTTCCCACGTAGCAGTGGAGAAGAGGCTCGCGGGTGCACCCCAGCCCCGCCCAGCGCTCGTTCTTATCTTCGGCGCTGTTATCATGGGAGTCCCTCCGGAGCTCTCCATGCTGCTTCGTGTGTGGTCACTTCGCGTGGCACCTCCCCAAGGTCCGGGGCAGAGATCGGTGCGCACCCCGGTCAGCCCTCCGCGATCCGGACAGGTTTCAGTTTACACTACTAGCTGCGTCGCCGCCATTTTGCCAGCTTTCTTCGTTCATTCCGCATCGCAGGGCGAATCTCCGTGTTCAGAGCAGCTATCATCGTCAGAAGGCTTCTGACCGTAGGTCACAGCCCTCAGGAGCTTTCAAGGGTTCTGGGAGTGTATAAATCGCACCTCAGCTATATATTTTAGCGGATAATTAATAGGCTGCTGCGGAGCTCTCGGCTCACACGTCCGCCATCGTCCTCAGCCAAGCCCCCCCTCCCCAGATTATTATCATGCTACAGAATGCATATCAAGGGGCCCAGGCGCAGGTTTTTGTTATCTCTAACGTAGCTGGTACGTTGATATAAACCGGGGAACCCGACAAGGGTGTCCCCTATCTCCCGTGCTGTTTACATTTTTTATTGAACCACTGGCCACTAGGAGCCGTAACAACGTAGAGATCAAAACACCAATAGCAGGAATGTCGAAATTAAAATTGTTTGCAGACAACATTATTTTGTATCTTAGACCTGAAAAACAGAATATTGAAATGACATTAAGAGAGTTTGCACAGTTTGATTAATTGGGGGTGTATAAAATCAATCATAAAAAGACTGAAATTCTATTATTCAACTCCGCTAGTGATTTCCTCCCAGATAATCTAAAGCAGCAGGCTCTTTCCCCTGATCCGATTCGATATTTGGGGATATGCGTCACAAATCAATATGCAGAAATTTATAAATTAAATTATGAGGCCATGCTGAAACAAATTAAAGACCTACTTGATAAGTGGATACTTCTTCCCCTCACTTTGATCGGTCATATAGCCCTAATAAAAATTTCGATTTTACTGTTACTCATTTTTCTTTTTACAAATGTTCCGATCAAAATCAATGCAGCGCATTTTAAAGAGTTGGAAACAATCTTTAGACAATTTATCTGGAATAAGAAGGTCCCTAGGGTAAAATACTTCAACTCGATATTAAGGGGGGGGGGGGCTTGCACTTCCCCAGATCCGCACGTACTATGAAGCATCCTTTCTAGATATAATAGCGCGTCTAATGGACAGGAAGGGACTCTTGGACAGCTTTTTTCTGGATAAGATGATACAGGAAGCCGGGTCACAGATACCGGTTTTTATAAAAACAGCAAAACTCCCCAAAAAACAAGATACAAGACACTGCAGGAGTTTCGCATTAGACTGCAGGCAGTTTACTCCTTGAAGGCTCACTCTGCCGGGTTTGAGTACTTGCAGCTTACCGAATGTAAAAGTATAGGCCCTCACATCCAGAATAGCCATTTAAGATTTTGGGAAGCTAATGGTTTTAGAGAGCTGGGTCATTTTATATTTGGAGGGAGATGTATTAATTGGCAGGAGGTTAAAGCTAGATGTGGAGACCGGTGTAAGCTGTTCTTTTTTGGCTATCTTCAGATTGTACATCTATTGAATAAGTACTGTCTTCCATCTGGTACAGGTGCCACTCCTGCTTTAGTCGCCCTCTTCAGAACAAAGCTAAGGGGGGTGGGAAACTGGTATCAATTATTACGGAGCCAAGGAGAATCTCTTTTGGTAAATAACTTTCTAGAGAGGATTAAACAGGAAACGCGATGTAATTTCTCAGATTTTGAGCGGCAAGCTATTTCGCAATACGGCAGCAAGGCATTAAGAGCAGCAAATTTTAAAAGAATGTCATTTTTATCACGCTGGATGGCATATTACACTCCTAAAGCGCTCCACAAGATGCATCCAGAAGTCGAGAATAAATGCTGTCGCTGTCAGCGATTAGATGAGGGAGGCTGGCTTCATGTCTTTTTTACATGCCCGATGTTGAGACAGTTCTGGGTGAAAGTTTGCGCTGCGCTTAGCCTTGGCTTGCAGAGAAGACTGTAACCCGAGGCCGAAATAGCACTTTTTGGTTTATCAAAGCAGAGACAAACTCAGCCAATGAAGAGAGGAGAGGACATTTTTCGTAGTATTTACTTCCCTGATGGCACGCTCCCGGATTCTCCAGAACTGGAGGACAACGAAAGTACCAACATACCTAGAATGGTATAAAAAAAATGACTTGAATAAGAACATTTGAAGAAGCTTATGCGATAAGGGTCGGAGCTACTAAAAGATACATTTCCGTATGGAAATATATGGATGAGATAGAAAGTCGACAAGGGTAAAGGTATCAAAGTATTTATAGGTTAATTTATTTAAGTACAATGCACTTTGCTCTAGGAATGGCTCTGGTGCTAAGGCCAGAATATGAGTTAATGCACTTTATTATGATTTAGAGCAAACTAGGAAAGATGACAGGAAAATGCACTTAATTAGAGATAAAACACAGTATTTTATCGACAACACTTTATATTGTTTTAATGTTTTAAATCAGGAGCATTATATAATATGAAAGATTGAATTTCAGCAGTACATTGCACTTTAAACAACGAATGAATGGACAGACTTGATGGCATAACAGTCTTTGTTAAAAGAAGATTTAAATATTTAAATTAATGGTGTACAATCATGAAATTAACTTTGTGTATAAGTGTATTGGTCATCTATGTTTCTGCTCAATAAAAATTACAAAAAAAACATCTATTTGTAAATAATTGTGTACAGAAACGACCTCATTAACAATGTCCGCTTCTTTATCACAAGGAATGGAGGCATATACAGCTCTGGTATAAAGAGTTGTGCAATCAATAATCATTTTGCACACCATCTCTGTTGTGTATAGCAATTGTCCTCCAGATAGTTTAAATAACAAAATCTGGATTTAGGCATTACAAAGTTCTTTCAATTATATTCCTGGTGTTTTCAAGTGCAGAATTCAATCTATTTTAGCTACAGTTTTGGGTTGCCTATTGGTGTCATCAAATAGGGCTGGAGGGCATAACTTTGGTCATCTAAAAGTATCAGAAAAATATGTGAAACCTTTTAATTACAAAATATCCAAAAACTATATTTCTATTATATTAGAAAATGCACAAATTGTCCAAACGTATATTGAAAAATACAATTATCAATATGTCTAATTTATTGTAAAATATATATAAAGAAATAATTAAAATCCTGACAATACAGTAATAAAAATATTAAAAAATAATACATTTAGACAAGCATAAACATCAAAATATTTTTAAAACTGTATGTTTTTCTTATTCATAAAATAAAAAATATTTTCCAACTAGAAGCCCTTTCATATATGACCACTCTCACATCGATAATTAATTGCTGAATGCTAAAAAAAATATAAGAACCATAAGCACGTCCTGGATATTTAGCCACAATATTGGTAAAAATGAAGTTTGACTGAATAGCTTGAAAATTGATGAAGTAGGTAGGTTTCGCGTTGCGAAACATGTCAGCAGTTGCTGCTTATGTTAGTAATTGTATATGGATACACTCTAATGCATGCATAATATGGAAATTTTATATTTGGTAAAATCCTTGTTTGATCTGCACTGGTTCCTCATCAGTTTTTGAGAAATGCAGATATTGTTGAGGCATTTGAAGAATGGCTAGTACAGTTGGTAAAAAAGATGATGCACTCAGAGAAATGTCAACCACCCAGTATCAAGTACTTTTGAAAAGATCCTGATTGAAGTAACTGTCTGACAGCCAAGAGCATCACATGTGTTGCTACGGCATGGCAGTATGAAGTACTGAAGTACAAATTTTGTCCATTTTTTTTCCAGTAGAGCCATTATAATGGGTTTATTCAGTCTATAATATTTGATGACATCCTCCTCCCTTCGGACAGTCAGTATGATCCTTTGTCAAAACATCCTCTCCTTCTCTATCTTCTTTGGATATTTTACATTCGCAGTCGCTGTCTGTGGTGACGAAAATCAATTTCCATGAATGCAGATAAATGTGTGGCGAACTGTGTTATGCTCCTTTATGTACTGGTGAGTATGTCCTGGGTTTTTTTTTTTTGCATCTACTTGAAACGTTAAACTTTTTCACTCATTCTGACTTAAGCGTCACACTGTGTGGGTCTGCGTGAGAGTAGTAATCCATCTTGAACGGGGTTTGTAATGGATTTGCATAGTTCTACCCATCCTGCATTAATAACTATGGGGCTCATTACGATGGCGGAACGATCGCCACCGCCGGGCTGGCGGTGGCGATCGTTCCGCCATCAAACTGAGAATTACCCACCGCCATATTAGGATGGTGGTGGGTATCGCGGCGGACGAAAAGTCCGTCCGCCGCTTTTCCGCCGGTGGCAATCGCACCAATTGCCTGGCGGGCGGAACAGGGCCACTAATATGGTGGCGGTGCCTAGCAGGCACCATCCGCCATATTAGGATGTGGGTTTTAGGAGGCCTTTCCATGGCGGCGATGCTGCCATGGAAGGGCTGGTGGAGATTGGGTTTGGGGGCCCATTGCGGGCCCCCAATGTGGGGGGGGGGTGTCGCTGCACTGGGGGGTATCTATGGTACCCCCCTGCATTTCCATGCACCAAGTGGCAGGCACCGCGTGGTGCTTGCCACGTGGTGCAGGGAAATGCGGTGCAAGCACCTTTCACATTGCGGACGCTGCTGCAGCCAGCAGCACCGCCCGCAATGTTAAAGGCCCAGGATGAGCCCGCCAGTATGGCGGTCGCATCCTAATTGCAGTGGTGGGACCGCCGCATGTCTGGCGGCCGGTCCCAATCACCGCTACGGTGGCGGGCGGACAAAGTCCGCCCGCCATCGTAATCAGCCCCTAAGTCTTCATGGAGCACAGCAGAGAACCCTGCAGGGGTCAAAATTATGCAAATCCTCAACTGCACTACTTAATAAATACACTTACACCATTGAGCTAGGTTGCACTCACCTAAAAGGAACTCAGTCCCTTAAAATAATCCAAACCAGTTATAACCTCCCCAAAATAAAACACGCACAAAAAACGCACAAGCAAACTAAACATGAGCTGGATGTGCCCTAGTAACTTTGGTAGGGTAATTTAAAAAAGACTATAACCACAATGATTATGTGCTATACCACTGGAATCCCTTCTTCGTCCATGCAGGCTTCCATAATGAACCTCTTAAAGATCACATATATGCTTAACTTACAGTATTAACCCTTTTCACAGCCATCATCTGCTTATTCTGTCCCCCCCCTCCTCTAGGGCCACAACCTCTCACTCCTCCCACATCTCTTCCACTTTTTTTCTTACGATTCCACAACTTTCCTTGAACATACTGTGTCTGAAGCTATCATCTCACCTCACTCCAACATTGGATTTGCTACCCTCCAATAGAGGTTTTGTTCCATGTTTATGTGTGTTTGTCTGCACATGCTATTTTCCTGTTGTAATAATTTTATGTTTGCCACAGCGGAATGCTCTGCTGCCCTTTGGAGCCTTGTTGCACTAAAGAGAACATTTACATAAATACAATAGAATAAATAAAGAAATAAGGAATATCTTTGACCTAGGTTAAAGTACAAACCTGCTTTCAGAGAGCTCTTAAGCAACAAGGCATGCTATTGTTGTTTATCCCTGCAAGTTTTATTTATTTATTTATGCTTTTTCTTATAGCTCACACATTAGCCAAAGGTGTTGGAGCACTTTACAATAAAACAGGTTTCATTACAAGAGGTACAATTTTTGCAGACAATTGCTAGTTATGTCATCACAAAAGGGACAAAGTGGTGGGTAGATACCTACAAAGCGTTGTTCGTTTCGGTCGTTACAAAGGAATGGCCTTGCGTTTATTAGATGATGTAGGTGGTAAAGGTAGTGGCAGCAAGGTTAGGTCAAGTAAGACGGGAGTAGTGCAGTCATCTCAGTCTCGGGAGTGTACATTATCATAGCGGAGGTTAGCTGAGGGAACAACTGACGAAAGTGTTTTTGTAGGAGAAGGGCTTTCAGCTCAGTTTTGAAGATCAGCAATGAGGTGGTGGTGGTGGTGGTGGTCTGTAGTTTCGGGGGAGGGCGTTCCATATTCTGGTCACGCTGCCTGAGAAAGATTGTGCCATGAGACTTTCCTTTTTTTGTTGGTTTAACTCTTTTTTTATTAGTATCTTCATTGTACATACAGTTGCAGCTCTGCATCATAATGTGTAGTTAACATCTTAACATTGATATATTTCTAATACATTTAGCACTACTGTGACCCACGCTATCAACATACTTCGCCTTGAGCTTGTGAAGCACTCTGTATTCTTGAGCAAAAAAAGGAATAACCCCTGGAGGTGAAAACTTACCCCCCGGAAAATTAAACAGTGAAACGCCTCCCCCCTCCCCACCACTGGTATGCATATTTCCTATTTCCATGGTTTAACTGATGTGAAGCGAGTGGACCCGGCTAGAGTTCAATTTACATAGAGAGAATCTTCCGTTACTGTTAAATGTAGGAGGCGGAGGCATTTCGGGCAGGTAATTTCATTGAATTCGGCTGACAACAGGGTCGGAAGGGGCCTCCACACCTCTTTAAATCCGGATACAGAGCCTGTGAGGGAGACCTGAATGTGCTCCATCCCCAAAATGTACCATAGTCTACGGAGCCATCCTGTGTATGTGGGTATCGTTTGCGTGCCCCAGTGTGTTAAAATGTTTTGAAGTGCCGCCCCCAGAGCTAAGCCCATCTGTTTTCCTTTGCGGGACTTCAGTGGGAACGTTAGAGGGTTGGACAAGCCTAATATTACATAGGTCGGGAATCTTGGGATCTGTGTCTCGAACTGCCCATCGATTTCATCCAAGGTTTGAGGCCAATACTTAGACAGTACAGGACAATCCCACAACAAATGTAGCAAGGTCCCTTCCATCCCGCACCCCCGCCAGCATGTAGGACTACGGTCTGGGTTCCCTTTGTTTCGGTGCGCAGGTGTCAGGTACCAATACGTAGCTATCTTGAAAGCTGTTTCCTTACTGGCTGTGTTTCGCGCTGTGTGTTTGGCCCTATAATAAATATCCTCCCATTCCTTCTTTTAGAGGTCCCTTCCTAGCTCTTTCATCCAGCGTCTCTGACTGGGGGTAGGCTGTGTGGGGGCCGGCAGGCGCAGCATTTCGTATAGCTCGGAGATCAGCTTTTTGTCCGATAACTTTGTGACCAGCCATTTTTCATATTTCATTAATTTCCTATTGACTTTTGGATGTATGTCGGGGTGTAGTAGCCAGTGTCTAAACTGCATGTAATGAAACCTTTCCATCTCTGGGAGTGTATAGTCCTGTCGCAGTTGTGAGAAGGGGATAATCCCGTCCACGTCAAACAAGTGGCCTGCTGCTTTACATGGCGTGGCTTGCCAAGCTGTGAAAGCCCTGCCATCCATCCCCGGCGTAAATTCCTTGTTCTCCAGTAAGGGTGTCATTGGAGAGGGGAATGTCGTAAGCTCCCTTCTCGTAGCCACCTCCTCCCCCGCGTCCATCACCTCCCTGGTAATAGGCGACCCCTGTAGGCCCTGTGGCCTGTCAACCTTTTTCAAAAAGGGAACTTTCCACAATGAAATCTGGGCCAGCGCTCTATCCTGGAACAGCCACCGCTTTTCTGACTCCTCTCTGTTCCACTCAACCAGGTATCTCATTTGGGCTGCTCTATAGTACTCCACCAGGTTCGGGATCCCCAGTCCTCCCTCCTCTGCCTTCAGATAGCCCACTTCTCGACGCATGCGTGGTCTCGCCCCTGCCCAAACGAAATGAAGCATGTCTTTCTGCAATGCATTGAGTGCCCCCCTCGGTGGCCTGAGCGGTAGCGTTTGAAACAGATTTAGTGCTTTCGGTAGAGCAGACATTTTGATCGCGGCCACTCAACCCATTAGTGACAGCTGATGGTGCCTCCATGCCTGCAGATCTTTCGTGATCTGCCTGGCGAGATTATCATAATTCAAGGTGACCGTTTGTTGAACCGACGGAGCCAATTCGATCCCTAAGTACGGGATAGAGTCTGTTACCTGGATCCCCGATAGCCTAGCTCCCTCTATCAATGGGCCCATCCGTGCCCTGGCCAGATTGAGAATCTGCGACTTTCCGACGTTGACTTTAAAACCGGAGACTCTACCAAAGGCTTCCAACTCCCTCAAAAACGCCGGAACCAACCTCTCCGGATCCTCTAGTGAGGCTAATATGTCGTCGGCGTAAAGGTTTATTGCGTGGCTTTCCCCTCCAAATGGTATGCCCCTGATGTACGGGTGGTCCCTTACCTTCTGTGTCAGCGGTTCGATGTATAGGGCAAACAGGAGGGGTGACAACGGGCACCCCTGCCTGGTATCCCGTTGAATGGGGAAGGGACGAGATGAGATCCCTTTGACCCTAATGGAGGCGGTAAGGGAGCTATAACAACTCACTACCCAGGCTCTAAAGCGTTCCCCCAACCCAAAGTGGATCAGCGTATGTTCTAGGAATCCCCAGTCCACCCGGTCGAACGCCTTTACGGCGTCAACCGTCAACAACAGGGCGTTCATGTTTGTGCGGTGGGCCTTGTCTATCAAGTGGAGTATCCGTTTCGTGTTATCCCCGCCTTGTCGATTTTGAATAAATCCCGCTTGGTCCGGGTCTATTATCCCGGGCATCAACGGACCCAATCTTGCCGCCAGAATGCCCGTGAACAGCTTGAGGTCCACATTTAGTAGGGACAGCGGTCGGAAAAAGCCACATTTCGTTTTATCTTTCCCCGGCTTAGGTAATACCACTATAGCCGCTGCCAGCATATCGGCAGGAATCGAGCCTGGCCCCTCGAATGAATTAAACAATCTCGTCAGGACTGGTGCTAGCAGGTGGCAAAAGGACTTGTAGAAACCTGCCGAGAATCCATCCGGCCCCGGCGACTTAAGAAGTTTGAGACGTGCTATTGCCCCAATCACTTCCTCTATCCGGATCGGGGCGTCCAACATCTCCGCCTGATCTCTAATTAACGGGGACGTAAGGGCCCCTTGTAGATATGATGTCTTATGTTGGTCCGAGCTTACCTGCCAGCATGCGTCCCGTCCTATCCCCTCCGATGTAGTAGGAATGTTTTAGTCGCAGCGCCGCATACTCAGCTCTGTCGAGGTCCAGCCCTGCCAATTGCGCCCTTGCCGCTTTCAACTGTCGCCAGACCCTAGGTGCCCCCGTCCGGCTGTGTACCCTTTCTAACTCCAAAACCTGTGCTGTGAGGTGTGCCCTTTTTTCTTTGCGCTCTTTAGTCTCTGCGGCCGAAATCGCAATTAGTTCCCCTCTCACTACCGCCTTCAGGGCCCCCCATAATGTTGCCACTGATATATCCGGGGAATCGTTTACCTCTAGATACTCCCTAATACATTTAGTGAGCTGTGCTGTCACCGTTTCTTTGTGAAGCATATTTTCTCTCAGTCTCCAGCCCCCCGGTTGTTTCCGTTGTGGTGGCAGCTGAAGGGAAACCGTCACCGCATCGTGATCGGAGAGTGCCGCTGGTGATATGTCAACCTCTCCCACCATCTTATTGATTTCCGCCGTACCCAACAGATGATTGAGGCGCGCGTATGTCTTGTGTGCATGAGAATAATATGAGTATTGTGATGTTTGGGGGTGTGCCTCCCTCCACAAATCCACTAAACCCACTGACTGGAGCCACTCTCTACCTTCTTGTAATATTTTCTGGCCTGTGAGTATCTATTACCTGACCTGTCCTTTGTATCGTCCATAACTATATTTAGGCCCCCCCCCTATGATCATCTTACGCTCTTGCCTGTGCATGACCTCGGAGATGGCCGACTTCAGGAATTTCTCCTGACCTGTGTTAGGTGCGTAGGTGGAGCCTATGAGACTTTACTTTTTAAAGGTCAAAGGCTCGAAGAACAAAGTTTCAGCGTTTCGCGAAGGTCAGGAGCCTCCAGTTACCTTCAGTTTTTTCACGAAGTACTGAGGAGGGGATGTATGTACAAGTTTACATGTTTGATTCATCCTGTCAAATAGGTGGATAAACGGCAGGTCCATGGCAACCAAAGCGGCACATTTTTGGAATGTTTTTTTTGCTCAAATCTAATGCATCTCGAATCAATAAACACTTAGGAATGTCTCATTAAAAGCACATTTGATAAGTCAGTGCCTTAAACAGTCCTTTTATTTATCTATCTCCTTACCTGTGTGCCTCGTGACTTGATGCAATCCTGTGTAATTAACACCTCTCAACATAACACTTTTGATTTAGTAAGGGGGCTCTGAGAATTCTTGAACGGTCCAAGATGATGAAGATATTTGCTGTAGTGCAGTTACTGAAAAATGAGATGTGGCCTAGCGGCTAGAGCTGCCGCCTTAGGAAATGGGGAGCTTTGAATCCCGGACTCAGCTCAGCATCCTGTGACCCTGGGCAAATTACTTACGCTCCCCTTCTCTTATGAAAAGGGAGTTTGATCTGTTCTAAAGCTCTCTCACGCTTTTGCTCTAAGTTTGCACTATATGGAACTGCAGAAATAAAACAGCACCTTTAGAGGGATTTAATTTATAGGGCACAGAAGTGTATCAAGCCATACCAACTTCTTTGATGCCATCTTGCACAGTTTAAGTGACAGCCCCATATACACAAAGTAGTTTTATATTTTATTTCAGAGAAATGTGCTTGAGTGAGGAAGGTTATAGAAAGGCACACCTATTTCAATAAGGTTTTTATTTCTGTCTGTAGCTTACTCCTCAGCAAAAACAGCTGAGATCATTTTTTACTACGACTCAGGGTCTCCTTACGATAGCGGTTGGACTGCCACTGACAGGGCGTCTGTGCCTGTCAGATCGCCGACAGCCCCTCGGTCTGACTGCCAGATTACAATACCAGCGGTCGGACCCACAGCGGTCGGGGGGAGGACTGCCACCTCAGCCAGGATCAGTGATCCCGATCGGGCGGCTGTCCGAATTGTAATCCTGAATGGATGCGGTGCCGAGGCAGGCACCGCCGTCGAGACTACGATATCCCTTTATGAAAGCTTTTTTATGTCGGAAAGACCGCCATGAAAAGGTTGTCAGAAACAGATTTGGGGGGGCACCAACCAGGGCCCCTGTCTGTCGTGGGCCACTGTAAAGGTGTTCAGGGGGCACATGTAGTGCCCCCATGCACCTCTATGCACCGTGTGCCATGCAAATGGATGTACACAAAGGGCTCCTTTACACGGCGGCTTGTTTGCAGCCCTTTTCCTGGGTCACAGCACAAGCCGCTGTGTAAAGGAGCACTTTTCAACCTCCCGCTCAGCGATCGCATCCTAATGCGGCGTTGGACTGCTGACTGCTTGTCAAGCAGTCCCTCGACCGCCGCGATAGCGGTCGGCAGTCCGACCGACCACTATCATAATGAGCCCCTTAATTACATTGAAATCGAGATTTGGGAAAGGTCTGAGGTCAAGTGCGGTGTTACTGTACAGTACTATTTATACAGTGCTTCATACCCCTGACAGGGTTGCAAAGGTCTCTGATTTTCATTGGGCTCCTGGTCCTCCTTTTGGAGTGCATGGTTGATAAGGTGTTGGTCATAGTTTGGTCTATATTGGATGGGTTAGGTGAGGTGTTTGAGGGTTTTAAACTTACTCAAAACATGGTATGACGTTGCAGCCCTTAACATGAAGTGTTGTAGAGAGCATGAGATGTAATCACACAAGCAGATACCTACCAGGTTTAAGGTGGTCTGCATCTTTGAGTAGGAGACCCATTGATGTGGATCACTGGGTCCTCAAGTAAGATACTATCTACATGAGCCTACCAAAAAGTACCAGATGCACGAGCCCTGAAGCCATGGTTAAGCAATCAGAGAATACTCGGTTGCAATGACATGCTTGTGTGTGTAGGAAGAATTGTAGCCTATTGCGTCTACAGAAAAACATAATTGTAGGTTAACTGTAGTGTCATTAACACCAAAGTGCGATTGAGCTTCTTTTCAGAGAGATGGTTAACTATTACAGAAAACATGGGGAGCACTGCAATTCACTTGACAGGTGGTAAAACAGAAGATCATCTTTCTCTCTTACTTTTCTGGGAAGAGTGTATTATTGGGATAATACGCAGAAAACACTGTGCATGGTCCTGAAGAGGAACTATATTACAGAGTCGTCAATAGCATTCCTTGGTATTGCTTACTACTAATAGTTCATAGGAAAAACACTTAAGTAGCTAATAATAACTGCACCCTAGTTTGGTTTAACAGCAAAAAAAGTCCCAAAACTTACTTTTGGTCCCAAAATCATGGAGACCTTTGTACAGACTCTTCAAAGGAAAAGGGTGTTTGTGTGGGCTATGTGAGGATGTGGCAAGGATAAGGAAGAGTTAAGGTCCTGTCAAGGGGGGGTGGTGTGTGTGTGTATGTGTGCGTGTGCGTGTGCGTGTGTGTGTGTGTGTGTGTAGATAGATCATGGGCCCCAAAATGTTTGTTTCTCATTTGAATTTTTTGGGCTCAAACATTCATCTGGACGCGATTATACCAAACTTGGCATGAAGATATGGCTTGGTCCAACTTGTTTCTTTCATGGTTTCATGGATTGATGTAAATTTATTAAGTATTTTTAAAGCGTATTTATAATAGAATAATATAATGACACAGTGACAGTTTGGTTTACGAAACTGTTTGCAAGCCATAATGTGAATGGAAGTGTAACTCTAATGGGCTGGGATGTTTTTTTCTGCTGTCAACCCATGCCGTGGCTTCTTAACCAGCTCCTTCTTTTAACAAAGAATGTTGAGGAAAAAAAGCTAGGCCATGTGAGGATATGGCAAGGATAAGGAAGAGTTAAAGTCCAGTCACCGAATGGAGAGTCCAGAACCCATAGTCTTCAATCAATTCCCCCCTGAGGCATGAGGTTTATAGCCCACTAGAGGAGGACAGTTTACAGGCTTTTTCTGAAAAGGTTGCGATTTGTTCTGCCCTGAGGCTTGAGCTTAGAGTGTACATACGCTGGATCCCTGGACTAACATGGATTTGCTTCGGTGTTAATGCACCTGAAGGTCAGAGAGATACATGTTGTGCTAAACTCGAGCACAGTATCTTTTGAGCTTTCAGTGGGCATCCATTTTCTGCAGTTATCCTTGGTCAAATAACCAGGTAAATCACTATGGGTGACCAAGTCTCTGATTAAGTGGTTCTCCTACACTCCTTTGGGTTTCCCTAATTTCTCCAAGAAAGGAACCTGGTGGACATACTCTTTACACTTGTAATTTTAGTAGTAGCACTGGTAAAAACAGCGCCTGCTATTTAGCTCCTACAAAACACAAGAAAAGCTGGGAGACCTTAGGGAAAAATTACTCCTTCTTGCTAGTATCAATTTCAAGAACTCAAGATCTCTATCCTCGTGGGAAACATTACGTTTGTTTTTATGCAATACAGCATTACAGCTAGTTTACACCAAAACCAATGAGCACAGTTACCAGTGGCTGGCAGATAATACATCTCGTGTTAGTTTCAGATTATTCAACTATAGACTAAAATGAGTAGTTGCTGGCTTTCTCAAATAAAATGTTCAAGACAGTAGGCAAGCCATTTCAGGAAGGTTAAAGGTTAACGTTGTACATGCACTGCCGTCCAAATTTATTTTGAATATGCATGAACTGTTTGAACGTTAGATTACATTCAAGAAACATGAGGCAACAACATGTTCGTGCAGAAGGCTGGAATGATTTTCTTAGTAAACATCCTCCGCAGAATTAAATGCTCGTTCACTGTCAAAGCTGGTTGGAAGGGCTGCCAAGTACACCCAGGCAGCTTTTGCTAATTGTGGAACACTTAATTTGTCACCTCAGCAACGAGTCTGCATCTTAAGGTAGCAACGCCGCACTTAAACAGTCGGTACTGAGTAAAAAAACACACACAAAAAAAAAAAAAAAACTGACTCGCGTCACTTTCACTACACTACTAGACAATATACAATATACAGGTTGAACTCTTTTCCTAAACTCGCCATTTTCAGCAGCAGTGCCGGATTACCAAATAGGCAAAGAAGGCAGCAGCCTATGGGCCCCACTCCTTTTAGGGGCCCCGCGACAACGGATCAAAATAATATTGATTTGATCTTGAAACAAAATTACAATCAAGCTTTCTTAAATTGTTTCCAAAAGATAGAAAACAATGAATCAACTCAAAGAAATGAAAAATTTACAATAAAGACTGCACTGAGTGCCACGTCTTGCAAAAGGTAGACTTCCACGATAGCCTGAAAGATTTCACCACAAACAAATTGAGAAAAGTAAATATTTAAAGATTTGCTGGTTTATTAAAATTAAAAAGAAAACAATTTTTGTTTAATAACATTAATAATTGTTAATGTTTAGTTTGTGTAATAAAATTGGTTTATTAGAATTGTTGGTTTTTAAAATTAAAAACGTATAAGGAGATCATTTGCTGGGGGTGGGGTGGGGGAATTTCGACTGCCTAGGGTCCGCCACAGGGTTTAATCCGGCACTGATCAGTAGAGTCTACTGCTGTCAGTCGCTGTGCCTTTTCATTGTCTTCATTATCTTCATCCCTCTGTGTGAGACTTGCCTTTCTGGGGCTTTTAACAATCAAGGCTGTCTTGTTCTCATGGTGTGAATACTAGAAGATTATGTCATTAGGCTATATTTAGCTGTGTTTGCTGCTTGTTGATTGTCACAATGCATGATACAATATATGTGCAATTCAAACAAACGGAAGTGAGGGTCGTTTCCTATGACAACTGTGTAAATGGGCGTTTCACCAATATCCTGGAACCTGGTGGCTAGTGCTTTTAGCACCTCCTTTCTCCACATGTTTGTTCCAGTGCCTTTCGCCTCACCTGATTCCAGGTAGGAGCGTGTGCTTTCACTGAAAGAAACAAAATGGAGGAACTTCCACACCAGAATCAAATCGATCTTGTTACATTAGACAATGGGGATACAGAATACGCACAATTTCATCTGGTGCCAGAGAAAGGTTTAAAACTAAGGTTGGATAGTCTTAGGTAGTTTAAACTCACTTTCTGTCTTTGTCCCACTCCAGGATATTGCATAAACAATAGGAGCTATTCAATTTTGGATTAAATATATATTACGAGAATTAAGGTAATTTGCATGTTGGTAAAACAGATGTGGTAGACCTGGATTGACTGAAATGGCCCACTGGGTTTCTTCTATGTGATTTCAGACACTGATCATTGGGTGAGAAGCCCATCGTGTATGCAAAGCTGTAAGCAATGCCATACGGTCTTGATTTGGGTTTCTAGTTTCTTTGACACAATTTAGGTTATACCCATGATAAAGTACAAATGACTGAATAATCTATTCCTTCCAGGAAACCAATCAGTTCCACACAGCCTTAATACTTACAGCCACAGATGGACTAACATCTTCAATTAATCTAACAGCTTATTTTTGCAGTATTTTCAGGTAAAGAAGGAATCCGCACAGTCACACCCCTCCCCCCATTGACCATGGGGAATTCCAACCTGTGACCCAGTAGAACAAGAAACTTACCTTTGATAACGTTCTTTCTGGTGGATACTCTATGTAGCCACAGATTCCTCACTCTTAGAATATCCCCAGGCACTAGGCTGCATCCAAACATTTTTCAGCACTGCTCCAGTTGACCACTAGGTGGTGCCACATTGCCTTTGTTCCACCCCAGAAGTGACGGAGTGGCGGAGCCACATATACATACCACCCCTGTATGCCGTAGGCAGTTTATTGCTTGACTCTTTCTGAGCCCCTGGACACAGACCACAAAAGAATTGTCAGTACCATTGTGAAGATCTCTAGTTTGGGGCCTTTTTAGATTGTAAAAAGAGACCACTCCACAGAACGAGGAGATGTGAGGGCAGTAAGGAATCTGCGGTGAGATAGAGTATCCACCAGAAAGAGTGTTACTGAAGGTAAGTAACTTCTTCTTCTGATGGACACTTCTAACCACAGTGTCCTCACGTTTAAAATAGATGCAAAAAGCAGTACCTCCCAAGGTGGAAGGTCTGTGCACGGGGCTCTGACCAAAAAGTCTTGGCGGACTGAATGGGTGAAGTAACCTCCCCATGGCTCTGTTTGTCAAGGCAGTAGTGCTTCGTGAACGTGTGCACGGATGCCCATGGCGCATCCTGACAGGTGTCAAGGACAGGCACTTCACGTGCTAATACAGGGGTAGCAGCTTTGACCATGGTGGAATGAGTCCTAGGTCCTTCAAGAGACTGCTACTTGCCCAATGCATTGCAGATCATAATGGAGAAGACTATTCACTGTGACTAGTCATTTTCTGCACTGCCTTACCTTTCTTTGGACCAGAGATTTTCACAAAAATATGATCGCCCACCCAATGATCTTTGGTGAGATTGGAGTGAAAGCTTAAGTTTCTTTTGGGGTCCAGCCAATGGAGTCTCTCCTCCTTTTCAAGGGGTAAGGCAGGGAAAAGAATGTTGGAAGAGTGATGGACAGTCAAATGTGAAAAGGAGTCAAACTATAGATAAAAAGGCAGCTCGGGTCCTCAACACCAGTTTGTCTGGGGAAAACGTTTTGTAGGTCATGGAGCTCACTCACTTGACGAACTGAAGCGATCACAATGAGAAAGACAATTTTGAGAGCCAAAAGATGCAACAAGCAGCAGTGCATTGGTTCCAGGGGAGTGCACATGTTGAATGTCCGGTCCAAATTAAGAACCCACTTGTAGCATCACAAATGGTTTGGGAGGGAGCATGTGTGCCAAACCTTTAATAAACAGAATCACAACATGTGATTCAAACAAGGATGGTTGGTCTGGCAAATATAAAAAGGCCAAAAGGGTCGGCAAATAAACTTTAATAGTGCCTGCTGCGAGACCTTACTGGGCCAAAGATAAAATGAACAATAAAACATCCCACAGTCTGGCTTGTAAGGGGTCTGTATTGCAGACTCCACTCCAGGCCACATTTTTTGTCCCGGCACCCAACATAAATAGACTCTGTAGAGGGACGTCTGGCAGCAAGGTTATTAGTTTCAGGGGGTAGATCAAACAAAGTAAACCATCGTCACTCAATCTCCACAAATGGAGATGTAGATTGCAAAGGCTCAGGTGTGGAAACCTGGCCTGCTGCTGCAATAGAACATCCTCCCAGAGTGGTAGCCTGATTAGAGGACAGATGCTCATGCCCAGAATTTCTGGGTACATTTCTCTCTTGGCCCAATCTAGTGCCACTAGGATGATTTGGGTGTTGTATCTATACCGTATTACAGAAGCGCAGAGAGGCAAAGAGATTATTAGAAGGTGCATTGATTGTGCACCACAGAGAGGTGGTGCACAGACATTGTGCCCCCCAGACAACAACTCTTGGAAGGCCGAAGGGGGTCCCAGAGACACCACCAGGTATCCCTCTTCAGGCATGTGTAGTCGTTCAGGAGGATCTCTACCTCATCCCTTTGAAATCAGAGAGGTTGACATCTGCACAGTGAAAAGTGATTGGTGACTTGAAATAGCCAGTCCCTCATTCACTAAAGCACTGTTCCCAGTGTGGGCGTGGGTTCACACCAAGACTGGGAACAGTTCATTTGCTGTGATAGAGAACACTGTCCGACTCTGTGCCCAACGCACAGGCTTACGTGTGTCTGTGATGCAGATTAGGCCTGTGCGCTGTATCCATAATGTATATCCAGATGTACTAACAAAATAACTTTCACAAAACAAAGTATAGAAGCTAAAGCGAAGTTTGCAAGAGAACATATTTTAGAAGTAATTTGATAATCCTCTGTGATGGATTAGGGATACATTTTTACCTTTTTACCTGAAGTTTTCATGGTACAATCTTTCTGATAAGTACCATTTAATGTACTTTCAGAAACATATTCAAATCCTAACTGTGCCAGTGCATTATCTTCATTAGCCATGTTTCCCAGCAGAGTACTGCAATCAATATTTTGAAAGGGGTCCCCTACAGACCTGGTAGAGTTCAATTGTACAGATTCCCAACTGTGTGTTTTCTTTCATACTGTGCAAAGTCCCCAGAGTGTAAAGAGAGCAAACGATTTCTTAATGCAAACATACTCCATTGTAATTCAGCCAACAGTATGTACAGCTTTACAGTTCATCACACTGCATCCACCACAAGCTGGGTTTCTCCTTGCAGGTAGGTATTCATGCATATCAACTAGTAAAATTATTATTAGACAAAAAAATCACAGTTGACCTTGCAAAAACATCTACAGGCTTCAGTGAGCTCCTGTTTAATATAATCTTCATCAGTGCTCAAAGCAGCTTCCAGTCACTGCTACAGTTTCCTAATGATCTTGAATGCGTACCATGCACTGAACTGGAAGTTAAACCTCTTAGAATACAGAAGTTCTTTCAGTGGCGGCTCGCATAGGGCGTGCTGCAGGGTGGTGGGGCGGGGGAGGGGCAGGGTGGGGGGGTAGTAAACTCGGACATACGACGGAACGGAGAAAAGTAATTATTCGGACATACAACGGAACGGAGGAAAGTAATTATTACGTTCCTCCGTTCCGTCGTATGTCCGAGTTTACTACCCCCCCACCCTGCCCCTCCCCCGGCCATCCCCACCGCCCCGCAGCACGCCGTATGCGAGCCGCCACTGAATAACATCACATGATTTCGAGAGTCACTATATTTTTTTATTCATTAGGCTGGCACATGGTAGTGAAGGCCACTTTGACTGTAGCTCGTCAGCAGAAGTGTCTCGGATGGTAGATTTATATTTGTGAAAAAAGTAAAAGCTGTCGAAAGTCCAGTTAACTAAGCTAGGAAAACGTCCCAGCAGTATGAAAAATGCATAATCAGCTAACACATTACCAAAGTCACCAACAGCGGTCACCAGTGGCATGAGGAATCTTCTGCATAATTTCCTATCTGTTGGTATTTTTAAGTCCGATTATGAATTGTTTCGTTTTATTAATTAGTCAAAATTAATACAATAAAAAGTACAGATAGAGATTCAGCTGTGAGACAGCCCTTTCTGCCATTCGCTTTCATGTGTTTGTCATGGTTTGCCATTGCATGGATGGACTGTTCATCAAAGCAGTAGCATTTCTTGGCTACTTGTATTGTCCCATTTGTATTGCCTTTGAGTTTTGGTGATAAATACTTTAGTCTATCTGCAGATGGATACGACATGCCTGTTGCTTGTCAAGGCGACCTATTGTGTGGTCTGTGACGGATTCAGTTTGCTATCAAGCTGACATTTTAATTGCTAATTTATGTTTTTTTTTATTTAGGAAGTAATATCCACTAATCGCCCTTCTGGCTTTATTTGTGTAACTTGGCTATTAGGTCAACTTTGATTTATGTCTTTTCTGTTCAGAGAGTAAAGACCTGTGCACAGACAATTTCTTTTTATTGAAAATAGAAATACTGGCTCTTTGTCAGAAGTATCAACTGCACAATATTTTGCTATATGTGACTTTTAAGTTCACCACTTGCAATAACTTCATCTTCTTACTCCTTTCCATAACACTCTTCTGTGAGGGTACAGCTTGACTCTGCTCCTGAAGTCTATTTAGCAAAGAGGCCCTGATCCCAGCTTCCATGTTGTTGCTGCTGCTCTAGATTTTACTTCATTATAGTACTTTCTTTCGTGAACAGCTGGTGATAACAGTCACCCAACTATTACCAAAAACTTCCCATAGCGCAAAGTCACATAGATTGGCTTTGCCAATGCTTGTATTTTTGGTGCTCATTGAGGGACTAACCTCATTCTCCCCTTGTAGTTATTTTGATCCTTGGTAAGTTTCAGCTAGTTTTTGTAGCTGGGGAGGATGCTTTGAGAAAGCTGAGCGTTGCCCTTAAGTAAAGAAAACTTGAAATGCACTAGTGAAAAACTACTGTGCATTACATTCACCACAACTAGTAGTAGCAGCTAGGCCTTAGCTTAATCTGAACTACCCACCCTCACAACACCAGACTGACGTTTCACTATTCTAAACTATAATTGCAAAAGAAAATACCATAATGTCCTATTTAAAATGCGATATTCCTCTTTTTTGCATTCCTAACATTCCAAAAAGGTGTCTATTATGTAGTCTTCTTATGAAGTCATTACTAATCCATTATGACATTTTATTTCCTTGGTTTAACGTTTCCCTAAACAAGGAAAGGAGAAATCTGAGACTAACAGAACGGAAATGGAGACATCACCCCTCACCCCCCTAGCTAAAACTGCTAAGAAAGACCAGAAACGCATACAACAAAAGCATTCTCAAATCAAAAAAAGAATTCTTTAGATTGGAACTGGAGAACACTAAAAATAGACCTCGTAAACTCAATCAAACAAATTGGCCAAACCCTCTAAAGAAGCAACAAAATCCCTAATAAACTGTGAAGAGTTCTCATCTTTCTTCTCAGCCAGTCAATTCACTGGGAAATGAGCTGAAAACAGCCGCTATTAACCTACCTCACCTGACGGCTGCACAAATCGATGAATCAACACACTCCTATCAGGCCGTACCCAAAAATGAAGCTCACTGGTCAACCTTCAATTTATATAACGACAACATCTCCAAAATCCTGTCGTCGATAAAACCAAATAACCACTTCAATGACCCTTTCCCTTTAAATGTATGATGTCAACCAACCAATTTATCATACCAATCTGGAGCGCGATAATCAACGCTTCTTTGTCTCAAGGTTCCATACCTGATTGTCTTAAATCCGGTCAAGTCATCCCCATCATAAAAAAAACGACAATGAACCCCACTGACCCGGATAATTTCAGACCAGTATCCAATATTCCACTACTAGCAAAAGTGCTAGAAAAATGTGTGCAACAACAACTTAGCCAACACATTTAATCTGCTAGACGGATACCAATCAGGTTTCAGGCCAGATCACAGTACGGAAACTACAATGCTTCATTTAGTGGATTACTCCTTACAAGCATTAGACCAAGACAAAACTTGTCTCTTAATTCTTCTGGACCTATCGTCGGCGTTCAACACAGTTAACCATGAGAAATTGCTAGATCGACTCGAAAACAGGATGGGATTAGTGGGAACCGTTCTCGAATGGTTTAAATCTTTCTTGTGGAACAGAACACAAAGATTTTTAGTTAATCAAAAACTATCATCGTCGTCCCCTATTACGACTGGAGTCCCGCAAGGCTCAACTCTCTCCCCAACCTCTATATGGAACCACTAACTGAAAGACTTCGTCTCGCCAACATCTCTTTCCATATGTATGCAGATGACACACAGATTTACATTGAAATTTCGTCACTGGAGGAGATTAAGACAATGAATGAAGCACTAAAGTTGACTGTGCAATGGTTAACAAGTAATCAGCTTAAACTTAACGCGCAAAAAAACCCAGCATTTTTACTAATATCGCCCCCTAAAAGTTCCACTGACATAAAAGAATGGACCAAGTCGATCACTGCGCTGAACTGCACCCTGATCATAGTGGACTCAACCAAATCACTAGAAATCACGCTGGACAAGAACCTGAACTTGCGATCCCACATCAACTCACTGGCCAAAAGTGCCCGGTTTCACCTGAGCTAGCTTAGAAAACTGAAACCATTCTTAGAAACGTCAGACCTCAAAATGGCAGTTCAGGCATTAGTTATCTCAAGGATAGAATACGGATGTACAACTCTATCAGGACTGCCCAAGATCTCAGCAGCTCCCCTAAAAGCCTGTCTCAATGCAGCCGCAAGACTCATAACAGGTTCAAAAAAATTCAACCACATCTCTCTGCACTTGAAGGCACTGAATTGGCTAACTTACGAAGCCAGAATTCAACTCAAACTAGCAGGTATCACACACAAAGCGTTACATGCTGAAACACCTTCGTATCTAGCTAAGAAATTTATATATACAGAGGAGGCAGGTACTCCCGGAGCGCTAGGGATATGTGTCTGAAACCGCCATTCTTCCAGAAGAAGAAAACTTAAAACAGAGCTTTCCCAGGTGCCGCACCTAGAATCTGGAATTCGCTAACGCCAAACATTAGAAGAATCCCGACCACGTCAAGATTCAAGAAGGAAGCTAAGATTTTTCTAATGGGCAAATTCCTTCCATAACTCCCTTCAGAGCACCGAACAGGTGCTTAGCGATTATCAACCATTCCTTACGGCTACATAAACAACTAGCCCCACAAGACTTCTAAAATGAAGCTCATTGGGAACTGTACCACCCTCTTTCAGAGAGCCTTACCACAGAATTTACTGAGGCTGATGGCCAGTTTAACTGTAAAATATGGTATCTTTTGTGTTGTTTAGTCGATTGCAAAAATTGTATTACAGTGTAACCCTTCAGGGGCAGAGTTTATTGAATGCGCATATGCGCTTTTCATGCTTTTGAATGTAATGCTTCACTCAAGTGTTAGATATGATTGCTTGCACCTATCACTGCTGTAATTATTTCAGTGAAGTCCTCTGATACCCTAACGGGTCACGTTCTTGCTATATAAAACACTAAATAAATAAATAAATTTAAGTAATCATCAGTAAGCATTCTTATTAAAAAAAAAACCATGTTTTAAAAAGAATTAGCATAAATTCAAATTAACGTAAGTGCATACTCCTCTCAAACTTCCTTGATTGTTGTCCAGAGACTAAAGACCAGCAGGCTTGTGTTTATATAAAAATATCACTCCAAACCCACTACATGACTAAAACATGCTTATTAAGCAAACAAACAAAAAGAAAAAGCAATATTACTAATAAGCGAGACAGAGCTTCGCTGCACCAAACAATTGAGCATCTAATATAACCCGCCTTAAATTTCCCCAACTTTTTTACATTTTCTTCACATAGGCAGTTGTATCAGCATACGAGACATCCGCTGAAACTTTAAATAAAGGTACAAACAGATACCTGAGTTTCTTGCGAGAAGAATGCAGAAGGACTTAGAAGAAAGATACAACACAAGAGATCTTGAAAAGCACTTTGATGCCTCATCAGGGGTACCAAGCGCTATATAATTGCAAACTCCTCCCTCTTCTATCCCTCCACTATCCTTTTCAACCCAAATAACAGACTCACATGTCCACCTCTCAAAGAAATTTCATATTTCCCTATACTAACTCACCACTAATCCTTTTTGGGTTCCGGAGTAGCATGCTACTTGCCGAAAAGCGTGTTGATGCCTCGTGAGGGGTAGTAAGTGCTACATAAATGCAATTACAATCTGAGATGCTTGGTTAAGCTTAATCGAGAATCCTCTCTTTGCAGACATAGGCATAGAAATGAGGCAGGCTACGTTAGAGGAGATAGAGCTCTAGTGTAGTAGTATAACGAGGTTGCTGCAGGTTATTCAACATGTTGGTTAGCAAATCCATAATTAAATCATTAGAAAACAGCATAACAGGTTCACAATCTCTTCCCTTTTTCACCTCAGGTGCATAATCAAAAGCAGATGTATAGCCATTCATTTCTCCTTCAACATCATTACGTTTTCTAGTTACACGTTAACTAATATTGCTTTTGCTGTCTTCAACAGTTGTCAATAAAAATGAATGTGAAGTGCCTTTATTGCTTGTGAGACCGGATTAGTGCACAAGCATCATTGTTTGCAAATGATCACAAACAGAATTAACACTGCAAGGATTACCTGAAAAATCTTCATTCACCATCTCAGTAAAATACCTTTCAACCAGGACCAAACACTATTTCTGGCTAATGTAACCCCATTGGGTACTTCACTTCGTTCCGCTACAGTGTCTCTTATTTGCTCATGGATACTAAGCGAGGTACTGAGGAGGAGGAGGAAGCAACATTCAGAACCCACTATTTCGCATGCACATCTCTTGGCAGCTAGGACGACACCAAAAGCCACTCTGCTTTGCAAAGTAACTTCTGTGAGCATCTAACTGATAAGAAACAAGTGTCATTAGGAATGTAACAAGAAGAACAAGGAGACCCTGGAAGTCAGCGGGGACCAAGGGTGGAGTTATGCTTTACAGAACAAGGGTCCCACACAATTTGGAATGCAGAAAAACAATTTCACAGTTTTATAATAAAAATTGGATATAACAAATGTTTTAATATACAGATAGGTATTTTAATGCGAAAATCTATAAAACAAGGAAATAATATCACGCGAAAAAATAGGGTGAGCAACCGTGGCAAGGCAGAGGGAAATCAGCCGATTTCCTTACCCCAGGCAAGTGACTTAAAACGTGACTTTTCAGTATATGTGAATATAAATAAACAAAAGTCACAATTGAGGTTACATCTCATACTCCACAATAGAATATAAATAGCGGTATAGAGTTGAGAATGTATGTGTCGACGACGTTTCAATCCCGGTGGGAGTATCGGGATCTCATCAGGACTAACAGATAGAACAGGTGCCTGAGAAGTTGCCTGGATAAGTATGAGGGAAGGGAAGGGGAAGGGAAAGAAAAGAGGCAATTTAGGAATAAAATTAAAACCATAGAAAGGGAAAATAGAAAGGTTGAGGAAATAAGGTATGGCAGTAGGGTGGATAAGTGAGGGTATCGGGGGAAATAAGGGGATGTGGGAGAAATATCAGGGAAGGGAAGGTGAAGGGAGAGAGAAGAGATAAAGTAATTAAGGAATGAGAATAACCCATGGAGAATGAGAGGTGGAGAGAAGAGGGGAGGATTGGCACTGAGAAGGATAAGTGAAGGGAAACGGGAAGGAGGGGAGGAAGAAACGGAGTAAGGGGGGAGAGAGAGAGTAAGGGGTAGACCAAATGAAGGACTAACCAATTGAACTGCAATCGGGATAAACCGCGATGAGGGGGGCCAGTGCGAGATGCTGGCAGTAGGTTCCACCAAGAGCAATCCGGAGACAATTTAGTATGCGGGGGTCTGGAAAGAGGAAGGGGAGATGGTAAAGTAAGAGGTGCTGTATGTGGAGAAGGGAGGAGGCACACGTGGTAGGAATCTTACCGTGTGGATCACGGGTATCCAATCTGGGAAAAATCCAACGAGTTGCAGCTCCCAGCCGGGAGACTGCAATGTTGAAGGGCGTGCCGGACAGCAGGCCGCTGTGTGCAATAAGGTCAAACGCAACCCCGGAATTGGGAATAAGGAATTGGAACCGAGCGGCGGCTCGATGTCTACGGAGAAAGAATGGGGGGGGGAAAAACGGGAATTAGGGGGTGGAATAGGAGCGGAATAGATCAGAATCGCCGGGGTCCGTCACGCCGCTGGGCCAGGCTTACCTGATGCGAGAAGGACAGCGGACGGCCCTGGGATCAGGGGTGCACCGTGCAGTGACGATCAAGGCGGGCAGACTGAGTGAGACTGTATGATGCCAGGATAACCTACGTGGTCTCAGGGCACCGGAAGTGTCGTGGTAGGCAGCCACGAGTGTGCCGGCTCGACGTAAGGGTGGCGGCCATGTTGGAGAGGGGTGAGAGACAAAGCAGGGATGCGAAAAGGGGGGGAGAGAGCCAACCAAGACACGGGGTAGGGGAGCGATGGGAGTAAGTGCACTGGAGGATGAAGGTGCAGAAGCCATATAGGTGTCTGCCAAATGGTATAGGAAATTAGAAAAATTGACAGAGAGGGGATACAAGAACCACATGGGAGAGGAAGAGGGAGTGGGAAGTGAGGGGGGTATTGTACTGGAGTTAGAGAGAATATCAAGGGGCGTAGGGGAGTAGAAGGGGTGGGGAATAGGGGTAAGAGACTAGGATAGGAGGTCGGAACGGGATACAGTATGAGGGAGAAGGAATTACAGTTAGCAATACAGTATTGACAGAAGAACCATTGTGCACAAAGTGCTAAGTATGATTACAGCAAGTTTGACCAGTCCTCCAGGCGATTCAGTCCTGTGTGGAGACTGTCCGTACGTATAATCCATTTTAATTCCTCCTTGTTGAGGATGCCTGCAATGTTTGTATTTCTTGGTGGTTGTAGGATCACTGCGATGACTTGCCACCTTATTTGGTCCTCCGTGTGGTTCAATGCGGCAAAATGTTCAACAAGAGGTGCGTTGGGTGTCGCACAACGTATCCGACTTCTGTGTTGGCAGATCCGGATCCTGATCCTGATTTTTTGTGTCGTTTGTCCCACATACATTAAGTTGCATGGGCAAAAAATGGCGTATATAACATTGGCAGTGTTACAATTGGAGAAATTCGATAAAGTGACATCAATATTGGCATGCACAAACTTCTTAGTGTCTTTTGTCAGGTGGCAAACACTGCAACCACCACATTTGAAGTGTCCTTGTACAGGTGGTAGCCCCCAAATCTGCCTGAGTGTGGTCTTGTTGTTGCCGCTGGGGAGGGCTGCTCTGACAAGGTGATCTCGTATACTTTTATTTTTCTTAAATGCGAATATGGGACGTTCTAAATTTAGACTCCCTGCATTAAGCGTGGGCCAATGTTTGAGGATACTCTTCCTGACTGAGTTGGAGATAGGGGAGAATGTGGTGACACAAACTAATTTGTCGCTGTTGTTTCTTTCTTTGGGGCTCAACAAAGTCTCTCTTGGGCAATACCACGCGCGTTTCATGGCTGTTTTCAATAGTTTAAGCGGGTAGCCTCTGCTTATCAATTTTATGGTTAGGACTTTGGCTTCCCTAAAATAATCCTCCTTGCGGTAGCAAAATACGTACGGACAGTCTCCACACAGGACTGAATCGCCTGGAGGACTGGTCAAACTTGCTGTAATCATACTTAGCACTTTGTGCACAATGGTTCTTCTGTCAATACTGTATTGCTAACTGTAATTCCTTCTCCCTCATACTGTATCCCGTTCCGACCTCCTATCCTAGTCTCTTACCCCTATTCCCCACCCCTTCTACTCCCCTACGCCCCTTGATATTCTCTCTAACTCCAGTACAATACCCCCCTCACTTCCCACTCCCTCTTCCTCTCCCATGTGGTTCTTGTATCCCCGCTCTGTCAATTTTTCTAATTTCCTATACCATTTGGCAGACACCTATATGGCTTCTGCACCTTCATCCTCCAGTGCACTTACTCCCATCGCTCCCCTACCCCGTGTCTTGGTTGGCTCTCTCCCCCCCTTTTCGCATCCCTGCTTTGTCTCTCACCCCTCTCCAACATGGCCGCCACCCTTACGTCGAGCCGGCACACTCGTGGCTGCCTACCACGTCACTTCCGGTGCCCCGAGACCACGTAGGTTATCCTGGCATCATACAGCCTCACTCAGTCTGCCCGCCTTGATCGTCACTGCACGGTGCACCCCTGATCCCAGGGCCGTCCGCTGTCCTTCTCGCATCAGGTAAGCCTGGCCCAGCGGCGCGACGGACCCCGGCGATTCTGCTCTATTCCGCTCCTATTCCACCCCCTAATTCCCGTTTCCCCCCCCCCATTCTTTCTCCGTAGACATCGAGCCGCCGCTCGGTTCCAATTCCTTATTCCCGATTCCGGGGTTGCGTTTGACCTTATTGCACACAGCGGCCTGCTGTCCGGCACGCCCTTCAACATTGCAGTCTCCCGGCTGGGAGCTGCAACTCGTTGGATTTTTCCCAGATTGGATACCCATGATCTACACGGTAAGATTCCTACCACGTGTGCCTCCTCCCTTCTCCACATACGGCGCCTCTTACTTTACCATCTCCCCTTCCTCTTTCCAGACCCCCGCATACTAAATTGTCTCCGGATTGCTCTTGGTGGAACCTACTGCCAGCATCTCGCACTGGCCCCCCGCATCGCGGTTTTTCCCGATTGCAGTTCAATTGGTTAGTCCTTCATTTGGTCTACCCCTTACTCTCTCTCTCCCCCCTTACTCCGTTTCTTCCTCCCCTCCTTCCCGTTTCCCTTCACTTATCCTTCTCAGTGCCAATCCTCCCCTCTTCTCTCCACCTCTCATTCTCCATGGGTTATTCTCATTCCTTAATTACTTTATCTCTTCTCTCTCCCTTCACCTTCCCTTCCCTGATATTTCTCCCACATCCCCTTATTTCCCCCCCGATACCCTCACTTATCCACCCTACTGCCATACCTTATTTCCTCAACCTTTCTATTTTCCCTTTCTATGGTTTTAATTTTATTCCTAAATTGCCTCTTTTCTTTCCCTTCCCCTTCCCTTCCCTCATACTTATCCAGGCAACTTCTCAGGCACCTGTTCTATCTGTTAGTCCTGATGAGATCCCGATACTCCCACCGGGATTGAAACGTCGTCGACACATACATTCTCAACTCTATACCGCTATTTATATTCTATTGTGGAGTATGAGATGTAACCTCAATTGTGACTTTTGTTTATTTATATTCACATATACTGAAAAGTAACGTTTTAAGTCACTTGCCTGGGGTAAGGAAATCAGCTGATTTCCCTCTGCCTTCCCACGGTTGCTCACCCTATTTTATCGCGTGATATTATTTCCTTGTTTTATAGATTTTCGCATTAAAATACCTATCTGTATATTAAAACATTTGTTATATCCAATTTTTATTATCAAACTGTGAAATTGTTTTTCTGCATTCCAAATTGTGTGGGACCCTTGTTCTGTAAAGCATTAGGAATGTAACAGCATTTTCAACTTCCTCCAGTATTTGGGCAGTGATTCAGCGGATAGTTTGTCTCAGCCCGAACGTGGGAAAACAAAAATGAAGAAGTAGTGGTTTGTTTCAGAGATAGCTGGGCAGTCTTTGTCGATGGAAGAGCTAATTACAGATGTGCTGGATGGCTACAACCACATAGGCATTGTAGCCAGTCCTGGACCAGTCTCTGGTTGCCCAGTCTCTTGGTAGCCACTCATTGGTGAGTATACCATAGAGAAGATATATATTCCATACTCTGTATTAATCCAGCTGTGACAGACCAGGACTCTGACTGGGATTTGAAAATTAAATGGGGGAACATAGTCCAGGATGAGATAAAGGATAATGTCACACTCACTACGCTAAACAAAGATGCTGCTATTATGGGCATTTCGTATCAGCCAAGGCAGCATAAACAGGGTGGATGGCAGCAGGCATAATTGTTGCGTCTTGAATTTGGAAACCATCAAGTTCAATAGGGTTCTCTGCTGGGAAGGCATCACACTCCTCCATGTCATGCTAATTAATGTATAAATCAAGAGGAGTTACTTCTTTGTCAAGAGAAACAGGAATCATTGGCAAGCCCAGTTGCACATCAGAGGGCAAGAGAATGTAGATCCAGCAAGAGGAAAGGTCCAAGCCCTGTCAATGCCCATCCAGCAGATTCAAATATGTGTTGTCCTGATAAATAAAGCATTGGTTCTGCAAGCAGGCAGTAGGCAGTGTGCAGTTGCATTGAACACATGTGCCGGAATTTACTTCTATGAGGTACCAAACAGAGTTCCATGGACAAGGCTTGCAGCAAAGACAGATGGCCAGAACCACAATGAGATCTGGTAGAGAATGACCAGTCAATCACTTTGGATGAAGTTTCAAACGGTTACAAAGTGGGGCTGCATCTTGTTATGACTGAATTGTGTGGGTGCAGATGTTGTAGCCCTATTCTGTGGTCTGGTTGGAGACTTATTCATCAAAGCAGGTCTGTCATCTGGAGGTTGGACAAGAGCTGGAGGCACAGGAGAAGCAGCAGCATTCGGAGGTGCAGGTGCTCTTTTACAATGGAGGAATGGATCCAAGTGGGGAGTCTTCAACTCTTTACATCAGTGTTCGTCGTGAGCAGCTCTTAAAAGGGCCCTCTCCAACATGGCTGCTGGGCAGACTTCCATTGATGCACCTTTACAAACATCCACTGTATGGGCTTCAAGCGTGGCAGGCTTCAATGGGGCATTCAGGCAGGACACCTTTGACATGAACAGTGAAACTGATGAGATAGTGAATCAATTGCCTGCCACATGTCAACACTAAGCCATACAGGTGCAGCAATCGAGCAACATGTATTGTATTGTATTGTAATTGCATTTGTATAGCGCTTACTACCCCAGACGAGGCGTCAAAGCGCTTTTTCGGCGAGTAGCACGCTACTCCGGGACCCATAGAGGATTAGTGTTGAATTAGTATAGTGAAACATGCAAGTAAATTTTAAGTGGTGGATATGTTAGTCAGTTATTTGGATTCGGAAGGATAGCAGAAGGTTAGAAGAGGAAAGAAGGTTTGTATTTATATAGCGCTTCTAACCCCTGATGGGGTGTTGAATCGCTTTTTTTGGCGAGTAGCACGCTACTCCGGAAACCCATAAAGGATTAGTGGTGAATTAGTATGGTGAAATATGAAAGTAATTTGAGCGGTGGATATTAGTCAGTTATTTGGAGTGAGAAGGATAGTGGAGGGATAGAAGGGAAAGAAAGGTTTACATTCATAAAGCGCCTGTTACCCCGGATGGGGTGTTGAAGCGCTTTGTTGGCGAGTAGCACGCTACTCTGGAACCCATAAAGGATTAGTGGTGAATTAGTATAGTGGAATATGGAATTAGAGAAGTGAACATGCTAGTCTGTTATTTTGATTGAAAAGGATAGTGGAGGGATAGAAGAGTGAAGGATTTCTTTTTTAGGTTATAGCAGTAGGAGGAGGCTTTTGGATGAGTAAAAGGGTTTTTGGAGGGGAAAGAGTCAGAGGGAAGAGTTTAGAAAGGTTTGTTTTGGGGGATCGGTACAGTAAAGGAGGTGTCAGAAGATGCAAGGAGGGGTAGAGTAGGAGAGAGTCAAGAAAGGGTTATTTTGGGGAACATAGTAGTGGTATGGCGTTTGGGATAAATGAGAGAGTGGGTGTAGAGGATATAATGATAGATGTATAGGGTGAGATAGGGTAGTGAATTGGAAAGGGTAGTAGAAAGAAGTTTGAGATGAGTCAGAAAGTTGGGCTAGAAGATATATTGAGGGAAGTATAGGCTGAGAAATAGGGTAGTGCATTGGAAATGCTAAATTAGAATAAAGTGATAAATATATAGATCCATAAGTACATTGAAAGTATATAGATGCATAAAGGAGGTAAGTATATGCAGATTAAAGATATTGATAGAGATAGCGGATGAGAAATAGGGTAGTGCATTGGATATGCTTTTTCAGGAAAAAAGTAACAGACACACAGATCCAAGTACATGGAGGTACATAGATGCCCAATGGGAAGCAAGTACATGTAGACCAAAGAACATTTTTGTTGTTGTTTTTATAACAACATAATTATTGTACATTTTTATACAAAGCAATACACAAAGATAGGTACATATCTATAGTGAAAATCAATGCTTATGTACAGTGGGACAAATACATATGGTGGTTATTAATGGATGGTAAAAAGGGCAGCATTCCTGGCCCTTGTCCTCTCTGCCCTTAACAGGCTCAAACAGGCAACTGCCCTTGTCCTCTCCGCCCTTAGCTCGAAGCCCGGGCTGAGACGCCCTAACCCTGGCCTTTTATAGCCCTAGTAATCAGGTGACCCCGTCAGCCAATGGGAACCCTAGCCCTAACACTATCCAATCACAACACTAGCCCTAAAAATCTAGAACGAATAGGAGACCAGGAACTTACATCCAATCTTAGCCCTAGTCCAAGCACCCAATCAGTTAAAAAAACCCTGATCTCTACATCCAATAGAGGCCCTAGCCCTACCAGTAGTCCCAAGCCAAGTCCTAGCAACCAATGGGACAGGAAGCCCTACTCCCTACTTCCAATAGAAAGCCTAACCCTACTCTTAGTCCCACACCTAGTCCAGCTACAAATCACACCAAAAGCCCTAATTGCTACTTCCAATTAAAGGCCTAACCCTAGCCCTAGTTCCACCCTAGTCCCAACAACCAATAACACAGGAAGCGCTTGTCCCTACTTCCAATAGAAATCATAACCCTAGCCCTAGTCCCAACCCTACATTGATTGAATCACAGACCCAGAAACCAATAAGAACACTCAAATACCCAACCAATGAGGACACTAACCCAATCCAATAGAAACATCAGATACAACCACCAATCAGTGTATACATGTACCAACCACTAGCAGACTATATAAGGTCCCAGCAACCTCAGACAAGGTTTGCTGGCTAGGGAGTTGGAAGCTGCTTCTCCTGTTCAGAATCCCCTAGGAACTACTAAAAAGGGGGACCCCCTGACAGATAAAGGGCAGGTATAGCAGGGGAAATAAGAACAACCAGCCACAAAAGATTACCTGCCCACAGGATTAAATAAGGCCCTGGAAAAGGGTCCTAATATAGATAGGCACACACCGGAGCAGACAGAGACACATATAGAGAAAATCCAACCTGTGAATTATTCAATCAAAATGGTTTCTCATTTTTATTTTCATATTATCAAAAACATTTAATCAAATTTTTTACAGAATAAATATATAACAAAACAAGATCCAATATCAAATTAATACAATAACCATGTCCCACACGTCTCATTCAAATATCGCAGTCATGCTATCATACATTCCATATCACATCATCATACATCCAATATAGAACATTTTCATCACATAAACAAATACATCAAGATGGTAAAAATGCCACATGATGGTTGGATGACCGATCCACAATTGTCATCCCAAGGGTAGGGGTAGAAACCATCCAGCTACCCGCAACCGTAATAACGCCAACGCGCGTTTCGGTGTCTAACCCCAGCCGGGGCTACACCTTCATCAGGGCGAAGATGGACAAATAGTGAGGGACAGCACACCTAAAATCATAAACGAATATGAAAATACATAGATTCAATATAAATTCAGGTATATGATTCCGACATCAGTACTCTTTTTTAGACAAAGTGCTCTGGTGACTGACCAGTCAACCCCGGTGTGGGGAAAAAAATATTTTCTTACATATAGAGAACGCAATAAAGTAAACTGGAATAGGGTGCATCACCAGATATAAATAAAAACAGAATAGAATAAGAATAAAATAAGCTAAACCCACGTCGCCACTAAATATTAATCATGGGCAAAGCTTATATCAGAAACCAACTACTAACCAGTCAGAGATAACCACAAACGAGATAAAAAAGAATATAGAAAAGAAAAAGATAAAAACAACAAAAAGAAACAAACCCAGTGCCAACATAAAAGAGTTGAAAGAGTGCATATCGCATAATCCCGTCCAGCATGCGGAGAAAACATTCACTCACATCTATCCACTAAATACCTGGTAGTGAGAGGCAATGAAAAAGCTGATTTTTCCAAATACAGTTTAAATTCCGAGATAGATGAATAAAACTCCAATATAGATCTGTGGTAACAATAAGGAAATACAATATCAACAAAAGAAAGGATCAGTCCTACTACAGCATCCAAGACATGGGCACGAAACACACAAATCTCATGGTGGCAATAAAAGAACCTACCCAACAAGGTCCAGGTCGGCCCTGCTCAATAATTGCATTGAGTAGCAATCCGCAAAAGAATGGAGGTAGTCAAGGCTACCATTCCCAGGAATACAATCCGGAGACTATATCCAGGAATTCGGGCTTAATATCAATCTCCTCAGCAAGTATAAAGGATGTCTATATAGGAAAAAAGAGGAAACATATCTATATAGCACACACAAAAATATTCTGTAATCAACACAGACGCACGCTCCAGGCCAAGAAAATTACACAGCCTTTGATAATGCGTGAAATGAACTACATGCGAGCTAGCTGGGGGGTACAACAGGACCACCTAGCAATCAGAATAATAAAGGAGAAAGAACATACAATCAGCCTATATGCGAAACCAACTGGATTTTTAAGGGGCGCTTCACATGTGACTGCCTCGAAGTAGGCAGAAACGAGAGGTAGCATCATCAGGAGATATCACGAAATAAGATGAAGAGGTCTCTAAAATGCCATAATGGATATACACAGTTTTAAAACACCTGCTTCATAAGGAAACTTAACAACGGACCATCGACAGAAAGGGTAAAAAAAGGTAAAAAGGGTAAAAGATCCCCGCATGTATCCTCCAGCTTACCTAGATATCAGTGTGGCGTCTGACGTGAGATACTTCTTCCGGGCTAAAACGAAGCCGCCATCCGGGGTTCGACAGCGTCAAGACGAGGGAGGGCAATTTAAATGGTTCACGAGCCCCAGCGAACCAATAAGAGGCTCAGATTATTAGAAAGAATATAATGGAAAGCGTAATAGAGAGCGGACAGCGAAAACGCAGTCTACCCACGTATAGATAGCTGCCATCTTGTAACAATAGCCGGACTCGTTCAGCTCAAATGGAGCAGTTCTTTAGGTGAAATACTAAGATGGAATAGGAGCGCCCCTCCCATTCTGCCCGTCCTTCTAGGAACTAACGGGCACATAGGGAAATTCAAAAGAGGAAAAAATAATAAAACAACTTTTCTCGATGACAGAAAAAGAGATTTAACATACACACAGAGAAAACTACATTCAATGTGCAGGATAAGATTTGACCAAACGGACACCACAAATCAAGGAGTGCCCCAAACGTCCAGGCAAGGGGATCCACATATCCCAATAAGGTGAGGGAGATAAGGCTACAGACTATATTATAGCATTCTCCCAAGGACAGTTTTCATTAAGGCCTTTATTTACCGCATTCAAGAGGTAGATCCAAAATACCTCTCTTTTTTTACGGATCAAGGTGGGATCTTTTCCTGGACTGACAAGAATTTGTTCCAAAATCGACCACTTAAGATCATTTTCAGAATGTTTTTTCTCAAGCCAATGGCAGACTAGGGGAGCCGAAAGTTTTTTTATTCGGATGTTGGATTTATGTTCCCCAATGCTGGTTCTACACTCACGTCCAGTTTCTCCAACATACACAAGGTCACATGGACACATGATAATGTAGATAATATTGGAGGTGCGGCAGTTAGTCATTTTCTGGAGAGTGACCAACCGCTCAGGGGTGTTAATGGTATCGCCCACCATGGCGTTGGGGCAAGCCTGGCAACTACCACAGCGATGATTACCGAAAAACTCCCCAAACCCATTTTCGCTTTTAAGAGAAATAAAAATCTCAAAAACCATCTAGTAAAAGGGAAGATGCAGGAGCCATCTGCTCCATTTCAAAAAGCCATTGATGGTCTTGGACCCATCTATGGTAATCATCGCTGTGGTAGTTGCCAGGCTTGCCCCAACGCCATGGTGGGCGATACCATTAACACCCCTGAGAGGTTGGTCACTCTCCAGAAAATGACTAACTGCCGCACCTCCAATATTATCTACATTATCATGTGTCCATGTGACCTTGTGTATGTTGGAGAAACTGGACGTGAGTGTAGAACCAGGATTGGGGAACATAAATCCAACATCCGAATAAAAAAACTTTCGGCTCCCCTAGTCTGCCATTGGCTTGAGAAAAAACATTCTGAAAATGATCTTAAGTGGTCGATTTTGGGAAAAATTCTTGTCAGTCCAGGAAAAGATCCCACCTTGATCCGTAAAAAGAGAGAGGTATTTTGGATCTACCTCTTGAATGCGGTAAATAAAGGCCTTAATGAAAACTGTCCTTGGGAGAATGCTATAATATAGTCTGTGGCCTTATCTCCCTCACCTTATTGGGATATGTGGATCCCCTTGCCTGGACGTTTGGGGCCCTCCTTGATTTGTGGTGTCCGTTTGGTCATATCTTATCCTGCACATTGAATGTAGTTTTCTCTGTGTGTATGTTAAATCTCTTTTCCTGTCATCGAGAAAAGTTGTTTTATTATTTTTTTCCTCTTTTGAATTTCCCTATGTGCCCGTTAGTTCCTAGAAGGACGGGCAGAATGGGAGGGGCGCTCCTATTCCATCTTAGTATTTCACCTAAAGAACTGCTCCATTTGAGCTGAACGAGTCCGTCTATTGTTACAAGATGGCAGCTATCTATACGTGGGTAGACTCCGTTTTCGCTGTCCGCTCTCTATTACGCTTTCCATTATATTCTTTCTAATAATCTGAGCCTCTTATTGGTTCGCTGGGGCTCGTGAACCGTTTAAATTGCCCTCCCTCGTCTTGACACTGTCGAACCCCGGATGGCGGCTTCGTTTTAGCCCGGAAGAAGTATCTCCCGTCAGACGCCACACTGATATCTAGGTAAGCTGGAGGATACATGCAGGGATCTTTTACCCTTTTTGCCTTTTTTACCCTTTCTGTCGATGGTCCGTTGTTAAGTTTCCTTTTGAAGCAGGTGTTTTAAAACTGTGTATATCCATTATGGCATTTTAGAGACCTCTTCATCTTATTTCGTGATATCTCCTGATGATGCTACCTCTCGTTTCTGCCTACTTGAGGCAGTCACATGTGAAGCGCCCTTAAAATCCGGTTGGTTTCGCATATAGGCTGATTGTATGTTCTTTCTCCTTTATTATTCTGATTGCTAGGTGGTCCTGTTGTACCCCCCAGCTAGCTTGCATGTAGTTCATTTCACGCATTATCAAAGGCTGTGTAATTTTCTTGGCCTGGAGCGTGCGTCTGTGTTGATTACAGAATATTTTTGTGTGTGCTATATAGATATTTTTCCTCTTTTTTCCTATATAGACATCCTTTATTCTTGCTGAGGAGATTGATATTAAGCCCGAATTCCTGGATATAGTCTCCGGATTGTATTCCCGGGAATGGTAGCCTTGACTACCTCCATTCTTTTGCGGATTGCTATTCAATGCAATTATTGAGCAGGGCCGACCTGGACCTTGTTGGGTAGGTTCTTTTATTGCCACCATGAGATTTGTGTGTTTCGTGCCCATGTCTTGGATGCTGTAGTAGGACTGATCCTTTCTTTTGTTGATATTGTATTTCCTTATTGTTACCACAGATCTATATTGGAGTTTTATTCATCTATCTCGGAACTTAAACTGTATTTGGAAAAATCAGCTTTTTCATTGCCTCTCACTACCAGGTATTTAGTGGATAGATGTGAGTGAATGTTTTCTCCGCATGCTGGACGGGATTATGCGATATGCACTCTTTCAACTCTTTTATGTTGGCACTGGGTTTGTTTCTTTTGTTGTTTTTATCTTTTTCTTTTCTATATTCTTTTTATCTCTTTGTGGTTATCTCTGACTGGTTAGTAGTTGGTTTCTGATATAAGCTTTGCCCATGATTAATATTTAGTGGCGACGTGGGTTTAGCTTATTTTATTCTTATTCTATTCTGTTTTTATTTATTTCTGGTGATGCACCCTATTCCAGTTTACTTTATTGCGTTCTCTATATGTAAGAAAATATTTTTTCCCCACACCGGGGTTGACTGGTCAGTCACCAGAGCACTTTGTCTAAAAAAGAGTACTGATGTCGGAATCATATACCTGAATTTATATTGAATCTATGTATTTTCATATTCATTTATGATTTTAGGTGTGCTGTCCCTCACTATTTGTCCATCTTCGCCCTGATGAAGGTGTAGCCCCGGCTGGGGTTAGACACCGAAACGCGCGTTGGCGTTATTACGGTTGCGGGTAGCTGGATGGTTTCTACCCCTACCCTTGGGATGACAATTGTGGATCGGTCATCCAACCATCATGTGGCAGTTTTACCATCTTGATGTATTTGTTTATGTGATGAAAATGTTCTATGTTGGATGTATGATGATGTGATATGGAATGTATGATAGCATGACTGCGATATTTGAATGAGACGTGTGGGACATGGTTATTGTATTAATTTGATATTGGATCTTGTTTTGTTATATATTTAGTCTGTAAAAAATTTGATTAAATGTTTTTGATAATATGAAAATAAAAATGAGAAATCATTTTGATTGAATAATTCACAGGTTGGATTTTCTCTATATGTGTCTCTGTCTGCTCCGGTGTGTGCCTATCTATATTAGGACCCTTTTCCAGGGCCTTATTTAATCCTGTGGGCAGGTAATCTTTTGTGGCCAGAATCCCCTAGGAGACAGACAGGCTCAATCCACACTTTGGACTTTTGAAGGTAAAGGCCTCACAAACTTGAAATCTAACACTACGTGTTTGAATAAAACTTTGCTCCCTCTCCTGGCCAAAAAACGAAGTGCACAGTCCCTATTAAACACAGTTTAAGCAGCTCACAGAAGTACCCTCTGATGTAGAATATCCCTGTTGCTGGGGGGAGGCAGGGGGCTGGTTTCACTGGCTTGTTAACACAAAATGGTGGCTGGGGGTGCACTGTTTAACATACAGGTCTTAGCACAGAGCAAAGGAGAAATTTGGAGGAAAAACTGAATAGTTACCAGGAATGAGAGGGAAAAACCACAGAATTTGGACTGCAAACCCCACAATTCAACACGTTAAATGGAAGCAATCATGAGCAGGAAAACCACAAGTTTAAAACACAAAACAGGTGATAAAATATGCAATCACAGGCAGGTTAAAACTACAATTTTAAACTGTAACAACCACAGGCAAAGACAGTAATCACAGAAAGGGTAAATCGTTTTTAAACACTTTGGGGGGGGAGAGACAGCACTAGTCTGCCTCCTTACCACTTACTGGACTCTGCTCACTGCAATCTGGGGCACAGGTAGGCTGCAACTCACAAGATGGAGGAGAATGATTTGGGGTGCACCCAGCAAAGCCTTAAGGGGCCTGGACAGGTGTGAGGGGAGGGCTCGGAGTTGCCTGGTAGCTGAATAGCCAATCCCCAGTCCTAGGCCTGCTGGCCTGGGGGTGGGAGCTGGGGAGCTGCTTCTCCTGGTCAGAATCTCCTAGGAGACAGACAGGCTCAATCCACACTTTGGACTATGTAATGAGGCTTTATGGATGGGCTCAAAAGGAGATTGCATGAGAGTACTATGTTCAATTCCCAAGGAGGGGAGGGACGGCGTATTGAAGGGAAAACTTTCTTTAAACCCTCTATGCAATCTTTAATAGGGACTTTGGAAAAAAAAAAAAGGTTTGTGAATGACATTTTCTACAGGCAATTCTTGTCGTCAAATTGACTTTAATAGAAGAGAATTGTAAGCCGGATTTGACCAGATAAAGCAATTATAGCTTCTTAGCACTTCGTCGGATCAATGGTCTTGTCAGAACACCAGATACAGAACCTGTTCCATTTTGAAGAATAAGCTGAACGCGTTGATTGGTGTTTAGCCTCCTACTTCCACACGCTCTGCCTGCTTTGAAAGATTTTTGAGTGGAGCCCTACAGAGTCCAGAAGAACGGTCACACAGGCGCTTGTCAGCTGCAAACGAAGACTACAGCACTCTACGCCAGCACCACCCACAATCTCGAAAAGAAATTACAAAGAATCCAGAACGCTGCCGCGAGACTTATCCTGGACATCCCCGCTGCAGCCACATCGCCGATCACCTGAGAAACCTCCACTGGCTCCAGAACAAAAGAAATCACCTTCAAGCTCCTTACACATGCTTACAAGGCCATCCACAACATCGGACCTGCAAACATCAAACAACGCCTCTCCTTCGACACTCACACCAGACACCTCCACTCTGCCAAACTTGCCCTGGCCACTATCCCACGGACCCGCAACACCACAACAGGAGGAAGATCCTTCTCCTACCTCACCGCAAAGACCTGGAACTCTTCCTCTACATCTCAGGCAATCACCCTCACTGCCTCAATACCTAGAGGCAAGTTTGGGAATTTTTTGTTTTCCACTATGAGGAAAATCGCACATGCAGATGAGGTTTCGAAAGACTTGTGTAGAGCGCACTCGTTCAATGATTCTGCACCCCCAGAAGACTGGTTGCAGTGATTCTCAGGCTTCTGGCTGGCAACTAATTACATATTATTTGGGCTTCCCGTGACAAGAATCTGGACCATGTCAGTCCGTCCCCTGCCATTTTAGATAGTACACTGTTGTTGTGCTGCCGGTCTGAAGAAGGGATTTCATCTTGAAGGACAGTAGGAAAGACTTCAATGCCAAATAATGAGCTCGTAGTTCCAGGTCTATATGATCAGTCATTTCCTTTGTGGACCATGTTCCTTTAAATTTGTAGGTGATCAATGTGCAGTCCCCTATCTAACAGGTACTATTGTCTGAGAGGGAACATAAGATGAAAAGGTATCCCTTGAAGGAGAGTTTTAGACTTGCACCACCTTTTGAGGGATTGCCTTGCTTGGAGGGAAAAGTGTAATCCTGTTTTCCCAGTTACCGGACTATTGACTCCACTGGTCCTCCAGAAATTGTTGTGGTTGTCTCGTGTGGAGACGGGCATTTGGCATCCGAAGTATGAAACATGTCATTGAGCCTAGGAGAGAAGACACTTTTCGCACCGTTGGATGAGAGGCTTTCATGAGACTTTGGCCTTTAAGGTGTAGATAGTTGATCCTAGATAGATGATGTAAAGACTGGACTGGTGAGTCTTTCTGCCGACGGACATGAAGACCTAATCGGTTGAGAGTAGACCCAGTTATTTGATAATGATGCTATGCTTGTTGCGTTGACGTCTTGATAAGCCAGTCGTCTAGGTATGGAGAGACTAACATTCTGAGTTTCCCCGAGACATGCGGCAACCACTGCCATGCACTTCGAAAATGTTTTGGGGGCTGCGGCCAAATGGAAGAACTTTGCACTCAATAGTGACCTACTTCAAATCTCAAGAATGTGCGATGTTTTCTGGCGACTGGAATGTGAAAGTACGCATCCGGAAGATCTATGGAACAGAACCAGTCTCCTTGATGGATTTGAGGATAAATTTGAAGTAATGCCAACATTCTGAATTTCCCTCTGTATCCATTTGTTTACGACTTTGAAATCTAGTACAGGTCGGAATTAGTTTTTTGGGGACCTTTATTTTTCACCAAAATACCTGGGATAAAACCCCATGCATTGTTGGTTGGGAGGAACGAGCTCCACTGCATGCTTCTGCAGAAGGATGTTCAATTCTGATCTCAGCATCTGCAGATGCTGACTGGATGGAATATTTGGTGGAGGGCTGGTGAATCTGAGACATTAACCATTCTATACAACTTTCAGAATCCAGGCATCTTTTGTGATGATTTCCACTCTGTTACCCGGAGTGGGTATCGGAAGGGGAAGCGGAGACCCACCGTTTAAAGCCTGTAGGCAGCTCTCCCATGAAGGTGAATCTGCTCCTTGGTTGCCAGCTCTTCCCTTAGATTAACTCCTTTGGTGCTGCTGGAAATGTCTTTGCTGCTGCTGTTGGTGTCCTTGCAACCACTGAGGGGTTGAGCAGATAGAAATGCCTTTCATAAAGTTTGTAAATGTGTTTTTGTTGTTCCTTGGGTTTCTCAAGACCAACCGCCTTCTGGTCTCCATCTTGGGCTTCATTTGAGCCATTTAGTCATCTATAGGACTTCCAGATACTAAAGGATTTGAAGGAAGCGTCATGGGTTCATTGTAGGGTCTTAAATTAGTTCTGTGTGCGGGAATGGCTCACATTAACCAGAAGTGCCACAGAACATCGGGCCATTTCAATTAGGTCTCACAGCATATCTTAAGAACCTTGTTCTATAGTGTAATTACACCTTACCTGCCAGCGGGTTCAGGGTGGTAAGCACAATAGAAATGTTGTTTACTTCCCTGGCTTTGCACACTTCCTGAACAACAGAGGAGAAACTCTGAGCCTTGGTCACTGGAAAGGCAGAGGGGTCAATCAAATGTGGGATGATGTCACTAAACAACTTCTTAGCTACAATAATGCAATTGCATCAGCACACAACCAGGGGTAGGCTTCAACTTCACCTGAAAACATGCCCACAACATAAGAATAGCAGCATCACTAGGGTGTCTGAATGAAATCAATTAACAAATGCACAGTGTCACCAAGAAAGTGGGTGCGCAGCGGGGGTGGTCTTGACCCTTTCCCAATGTTATGGGCTTGGCAGGTGACATAGGAGGGCCCATAACCCTGGGCAACAGAAGAGTTACACCAATGGGTCACTGCGGAATGATTCATACTGTCCCTTCCGACATGGAATATACCATGATAAAGACGGGCCAAGTTGGGGAGTAAACATTTTGGTACCACCACTCTCACGAAGCCACCCTTCAACAGTCCTTTGAGGCTCTTCTTACAATCCTGCTTGATCCATGACTGTTCCTCAGCATCAGATGCCCGCTCCTGTGATACAGGCGGATCCTTCAGTAAAGGCACAAGAAAAGCATCAATTCGTAAAATATACATAGTAGCTTCGCCATTAAGGTTTAATTCACTCTTTCTGGCTACCTGATCTGCAAGTGTGTCCCCTAGGGACAATTCATCTTGTGTACTTTGGTGCGCAAGACATTTCACAATGGCAAATTTAAGTGCCAATATGAGTGTATTAAACAAATTGTGCACAGTCTATTTTTGATTGGAGTCCCTGCAAACGTTGACTCACATTGCATCCACAACAACCCATGTCACGAGTGGCTCCTGAGGCTTATTTGGAGTCAGTAAATATAGTAACCTTTTTGTAGCAATAATGCAGGCTCTAGCCAGGGTAACAAACTCGATCACTTGAGCCGGGTGAACGTGGGGCAGATGTTGCCCTAATTTATTGTGCAGATTTATATAGTAAATGATCACCAAAGGTATATGAGCCTTACATATTAACAACAAATGTGACACAAGGTCTTACATAAAACTTGAATAGTTAAGTGAGGAGGGAAACATTGGCTGGGAGTATGGTATAAATAGGTAAACGTATAGGGGTAATGGTGAATGAGGACAATTGGAGGGAGTGTGGGGTATTAATGGGAGAGACGGGCATGGATGCGGAGAGGAGGAGAGGGAAACAGGGGATGGAGTTGGGGAATAGGGATAGGAAGGGAGAAAGGAAAGTGGATAAAAGTGAAGAAGGGAGGTAGAAAGGAAAGATGAGGGAAGAAGGATGTAAGTTACAAGTATACTGATTAACTTGGATACTGAAGTAGGGACCAGCCTGCAATTCTTTTGTACAATGTAGAGATATTGAGTCAAGTACAGTTTGACAGATGTGCCTTGAACAGATGATGGAAGGAAAGGAGGCTTGGAGCAGTTCTGATTTCAGGAGGAAGGTCTAGAGCGCAGAGGCCATTCCTGAGAAGGACAGTTGCGGAGTCTGCAAGTTTCAGAATAAGTGTGTTTCAAGAAGGTTTTCTAAGTTTTCTGGTTCCACCACTTGTCCCGAGTAGGGTGGTAAAATAGCGTGGGGCTTTCCAAGGGAATGCTTTGAAGTTGCAGTTCAACGAGTATAAATGAGATGTGGTCGAATTTCGTGGTCAAGGAGGGTAGTCTGGCTGTGGCGTGTAGGACAGCTTTTAGTGCCACATGGGTAGCTTGAGTTGCGCTTGCTAGAACCACATTGCCAAAGTCCAGGCGGGAGAGAACCAGAGCCTGGACAGCAGTTTTCATGTGATCTGGTTGTAGGATTACTTTCAGTTTTTTAGCATCTGCCATTGGAAGTCAGACCTTTTGACAACTTTATATATGTGTAGTGACATGGTTAGAGAAAGGTCTAGTTTTGCTGCTCTTAAAGTGAGTACGTGTTTTAATGTTGAGGTTTTCAGGTAAATTTGCTTGTCATCTGCATATTGGTGGATAGAAACCATGGAATCTTTGAAGATTTCGGCAAGTGGTTTTTTATAAAGGTTAAACAGCGTGGGGGATAGGATGGATCCTTGTGGAGCTCCACAAATGTCAGGGGATCAGTCAGAAACATTGTCATTGATTTTTGCAATTTAGGAAGCTTGGAGAGGAAGCAGGAAACCATTTGAGGAGTGTGCCCTTATATCCAAAATAGTTTTCAAGAAGGTTAAGTAATCTGGAGTGATCAATTGTGTTGAAGGCTGCTGTTAAGCCCAGAAAAACAAGCAGACAGCATTCACCACCACCCAGTATTTAGTGAATGTCATCCATAATTTTGAAAGATGCTGTTTCGATTCCACGACCTGCTCTGAATCCTGATTGGTGGAATGGTAGTAAGTCTTCGTTATTGATGAATCCGGTGAGTTAAAGGAAGATGCATTTTTCAGTAGTCTTCCATAACCAATAAAGATTAAATATTGGTTGATAACTTTCTGGTAGACTGGGATGAAGGTTGATTTTTGAGCATGTGTGCGATTTGTCCCCATTAGAATGATTCAGGAAATGAACCCTGAGAAACAAAGCAGTTGGTGATTTTATTTTGCCCGATGCTTGAAACCAATGAAATTTTCTCTTTAATAATAGCAACAGGGATGAGGTTTTTAATGTTAAATTGGCCATTTTGCGATATTAGCTTAAAAACATTTCAGGTGCTGGTTGAGTTAGCTGTGATAGTTGTAGAACCTGCCAAGGATGAAGATGTTGAACGAAGCGAAAAGATTTTGTTGGAAAAAAGTTCAATAAAGTCTTGCATTTATTGGTGTTGTCAGAGATAGTTTTGCCTCGAGGTAAGATGTTTGTATAGATGTATTGGAAGAGACCTCTGAATGGGTTCTGTGAGGTCTGAAGTTGTGGGAGAACGAATTTGGGTTTGGCTTAATGAATGTGCCGTTTATAAAACTTTCTTGATGTTTTCAGCTTCTGTGTAAATTATTGGTGAGAGTCTCCATTGATTTTCAAGCATATGTATTTATTTGTTTTTGTTATTTAAATCAGGGATGAACCATGGATGTGGGAGTTTGAGACATATACATTTTGGTTTTAAAGGGGCAGTAGCACATCAAGCTACAAGGTCTCGGATATCATTTTTGAGAAAAGAACCCTCGATAAAATACACAAGTTGGCTGTTCTGCATTGTTGCATCTAACAAATCAAAATTCAGTTTGGTCAAGTGTTATCGACCAGAAGAAAACCATGGGGCTTGCCCTCTTGAGAGATGGCCACCAATGAGGCGGGATTCAAATTAGGGTAATTGATCAAAGTGATATGGGAAGCAGACAACAGTAACATTTCGTATCAGGACAATCTGACAGTGGGGAGATGTTGAGTTTTTGTGGTAAGCAAAACAGCAGCCGCAGAGTGAGGAACTACAACAATCAAAGTGAAGCCTAGTACAATATTCTGACACCACGATTAGATGGACAGCAGCGCGTCAGAGAGCAAACAGGGTGCAAACCCTGCAGCCACGGAGTTGAGGGCAGAGGAATAATAAACAATGAGTCTTTTTGGTCACCATGATTCTGCACCATTACCCTGAGAGCATAGGTTCTGCGTTCATGACAGTACAATATAAAAGGCTTACAGTAATTTGGAAGCACCAGTGAGGGTGCAGTTGTTAGTGTCTTCTTCACTTGCACAAAGGCTTTTTTGGCTTCTTCGGGCCAATACAAGGATTCATGTGACAAAAATTAAAGGGGGGGTTATACCAGGACCGCAAATTCCAAACTCCATTATCTAAAATATCCCACCAATCCCAAGAGAATGCCTAACTGAGAGACGGTCACAGGGCAAGGCAATTTACGAATAGCTTCGAACCGGTCAGTCAGCATATGGCACCCTCAAGCTAAAATTGCATGATCTAAATCACATACATGGGAAAGACAGAAATTGAATTTTTTCTTTTGTAGCCTTATGCCAATTTTATGAGAAAATGGAGACCACCTATTTTGTTGTACACAGTTGTAAGGTGACATTCTTTAAGGTGACAGTTGCGAGTAACAAGTCATCAACATATTGTACCAGTGTAGAATTTTTCAGGGATGACAAAAGCATCCAAATCTCAATGTAAAACTTGGGAAAAGATGGAAGGAGACTCTGTAAAGCCTTGAGGGAGCCTCCATCATGTTAGCCGAGATCTGCCATTTGAGAACGTTATGAGAAATGGACTCGCTCCTTGAATGGGGATGGAGAAGATTGAGGAACAGAGATCTACTACAGAGAATCATCAGCTATGTCTGGGATACAAGTAAGGATGCGGTAGAGTTGGACACTACGGGGAAACCCTACTGTTGATGGTATCAAGATCTTTGACAAAGTGGTACATATTGGTCTCGCCAAACTTTTTTTTAAAGGGAAAATAGGAGTATTAAATCAGCTCACAGTGCACAATAACACTTTGTTTAACATGATCAGCTGAAATCCAGATTCTGGTTCAGATTGTAGAGGATATGGAATGCAGCACTTTCTTCCAGGGTTTACCTTAATCCTAAAGGTTTTGGATGGAGAGAATGCGTCCAACATCATTCGCACTGGTAGACCACAAAGAGGAGGGAGCTTAAAAACCTCTGATTATCTGACCCACATAACACAACCAGTATGTTGTTTTCATTGGTAGATTCAGGAAAACCCAGTCACTGGTGCAGAACATGTGACACTGTAAATCTCTACCCAGCAGGTGAAGTAGGAATTAGTAAAAAGGCATTTTAGTCATTAATGTGTACTAAGGCAACAGAAATGGGGCCAGTGATGTGATGGGTAACTTGTTGATTTGAAAGTCCTGCTGCATATATAGACAAGCCCGTGAGAAGTGCTGAAAAGAACTTAGCGGTTTTAGGAGCTGGGCTGGTGTCAATAAGTTGGCTTAACATTTGTCATAAGCTTTACAAAGGGTGCTTTTTAACAGACTTAGATAAGCGGCATTGTGCCAAAGTGGTTTATTAGTTGGGGTGAATGAGAGCCCAGCACAAGTAATAAATTCAATATACTGTTGGGTCCAGTCAAAGGTTTTTATTAATTTAAGCCTGAGATCCTCCCCTGCTAGCTATTGCACAGAGCAGACAAGCTTAACTTAACGAAAATGTATAAATCATTTAGAAGTGACAAAACAGTTAAAAAGTCAAACACACCACACAGTAATAACCCCTCCAATTTATAAAATTTGAGTAAAATGTAATGAACAAAATGACACCAAAAGGAGGAAAATCCAATAACAGTAACCTGAGATAGGAGTGTTTTTTTTGACATATGAATATTTTAAAGATTTAAGACATAATAGCACATGGAAGCACAGACTGCCAGCTGTGGTTAATGGTTGCAGTAGACTGAGACCTAGCACAGTTTAAGGGTGACCACGATGTAGGGTGAGTCATATAGATCAAGATTATTGGTCCCGCTAGGACTTGGAAGTAAGGAAGCTTTGAAAAAGTTTCTTAGTCAAAATCTGAAAAGGGACTTTTCTCATTTTTCTAAGGAAAGACTTTTCTCAGTGAAGAAAAAAGCCTAAAACAGACATCATGGAGCTGCTGGTCAGAATCGTTTCATGGTCGGTCCCCTTGAACCTCAGAAATTGTGGGGCAAAAGTTTTGAAAAATTTCACAAACTTCTTTTGGTACCCAAACAACCATAGGAGTACATTTCTGAGGATGAATTCCCCAGTATATCCGGAAGAACATTTAGAGACTTTCAGGCTGTCAGGGAGATGGCAAATGCAAAGTTGAGTCCAGGTCCAATTACCCCTTTTCAGCTGGGATTCTTCACAGGAATGTTCTCGTTATGTGCCTGGAGCCAACCTGGAGATCAGCATTAGGGTCCTTATAGGTCTTTCTGTACTTTGATTTCAAGTAGAAGGGGGACCAACCTTATTATGTCCTTCTCACAGGTCACAGATGCCAAGTGGAGCAGGTTCAGTCCGCTTGGTATCTTTCGCCAGTCCAGCACTGTTCTGAGGAAAGCTGGGCGAAGATACAGCTTTGTATGAATCACCAGCCTGTGGGTATAGGATACCCTTAGGCCTAGCCTCTCTGACCAATGGTGTAATTATTTCCAGGCCATTGCTTACCTGCTTTTCATTAGATCCTCTTTGCTTTACTGCAAACAGGCCCTAAACACAAAGATTTGAGATGGCTAAGGTCTTCACCCACACTAAACTTGGGCTCTGAGGCGGTGGGTGCAAGTGGGAGGCGTAGTATTCACATTCTAATGTCTTTCAACTAAAATCCAGTTTAAAGCAGTCACTGTACCCACAAAAACCCCAGCGACAGAAGTCTGGTAGAACTAAGCAGGGTCCTTCACCAACCATTCAGGGGATACACAAGAACTGTCCTAGCATTCTGTTCTCTCCCTTTCAAGTGCACCAAAGTATTGCATGTAGCTCAACAGACCTGCCAGGCAGGATGTCACACTGTGGTATCAACAGAATGTCGACTTCCTACACGCTGCATATTCTACGAAGCTCGGATGAGTCATTTACTGCCCATTTAGGTCAGCCTACTGTGTGCTCGTAGAAGAAATTTCACAACTCTTCCTGGGCTGAGAGTTGGCAGAGGCTAATGCTAACTAGTCTTCTAATAGGTCAGGAAGGTAAAGGGTAACTTTCTAAAAGTTACTTTTACTTAATATTTATTAAAAATCTAACTTTGCCATTGGATTGCATTTTAATTAACTATTAAAAATAGGAGTCTATTTATTTGTCTAGCTGGTCCCATTCCTGAGATAGCAGTATCAGTATTTTAATATGCATTCCATTTCCTATATAGGGCAGCTAGGCCTGTCATAATCAAAATAGCTTTTGGGGCCAGGACACTGTAGGACACGATAACATAATTTTCTACATGTTCCACTTTTAAATACCATGCGCCTTCCCTTTTAGATTACAATGCTCAAATAGGAGTGACTTACTAATATTTAAAAGGTTGGTTTTTACCTGTTAAAAGGGTTATTTTAACAGGTCGCACTGCACGTTTTACACTGCAGCAGTCAGGCTACAATGGTAAGCCTGAAGCCATGTTTTCCTTTGTTACACTAGTAGATGGCACAATATGTGCTGCAATTCACAGGTGACATTTTAACTTCCTACGTCATAGGTGTATTTTCGCACTATATGCTATGGCCTTATAATAATATTAAATAAGCCTATAATGAATTAGCCAATTTCTAAAGGTTATAGGAGCCAGGGCATATACACAGGGCACTGCATAGTAGTGCCCCAGTGTTCAAAGGCTAAAAACCAGAAGTAAAATTCGGCAAAAAAAAAAAAAAATGGGGGTGACCAAGCAAAAAGGGTTGTTTTCTCACAGGTATTCATAGTACAGTGAGCACCTCCTGGGTTCGCCTAGTAACTTGGTACAGATTTTGTGTGACCTGAGAAAACTCAGGAGTGTCTGCTTGGGGCAGAACCCCTGAAGTCAAACTGAGGCAGTCGCTTCTTCAATGTCCTAACTGACCACAATGAAACCATGACCCTTAAAAGGCGGCTGGGTTGCCTTTACCCCTTATATTATTCCATCCTCACCACCCTCCTCCCTGTACCCTTCTGGAAAATGGGGGAATCCCCTTCCTTTTACAGTCCATTAAAATTATTGCATTTGTTAAGACAAGTTTTGATTAATTTGATTCCTTCTTCCTTTCCTGTATGGCCACACAGAGAGACCAACTCTGCTAAGTTCTTAGTTTGCCACCCTACAAACTAGATAAGAACCCCTGCACAGAGGCAGCAACCAGCGTTTCCTGAGCTTGTTCTGTAGGATGGGCGATGCACAAGTAACATTCAAAATCATGTTTTATCCGTCTAAATAATATGATAGTGACACTACTTCGTTCTGTTTACAGAAAAGAAAAAGTTGTGCCAAATACACCTTAACTGAACTCACCTCCATTACAACATTCAACACCCTTTCTTTTGCAGTTTCTTAAACTGCAATTTCCTGGTGATATGTCTACTTTTAGAGCTCTTCCATTACTAAGAAAAAGTTTATCTTTTGCCCAGTTTTCTTTCTTGCTTTTTTTCTTTTCTTTAAAGGACGCAATCCAATCACCCACATAATGGTGGCATATTTAATTATAGTCACTTCTCATCCGCAGCAAATGTTCGACAGGCTCTCCACAAGCTCTTTTGATCCTTTATTTAGTCTGTTTGTGTTTTTTGCTTGTATAGTATTGTGTTCTACTGGTACTAATATGGACCCTAACACTGTTAAAATTGTGTAGATTTGGGACAGATGGTGAATTTATTCCAATTCACAAATGACACAGGTTGACAAAAACGCTATCAATAGGCTTCGGCAATTATAGTCTCCCGGCTGGATGCATTACTTGGCCAACATTTTCTGTCACTATCTCTATGCTTAATTATTCAAGGGTATTTTATGGAACCAGCTAAAACTTCATCCAGTTCTAAACCCTATGCTGGAAGGCGGAAAAAAACCAAGCCTAATAATATGATCCTTATCGATCGGTGTAGCAACTGTTGGTTAGACACTTTTAAAAAAATATCTTTTTATTAGTATTTTCTTTTACAGACCTTGCATATACAATTAGGTGTCTTGTTATAAACCTACAATGTTCTGAGGTATGTAGTGCTGTAGGAGTTACACAAAACCATTTTACTGATTTATGAAATTACATTGTATTCTGTGATGGTTTCACTATAGGAGTACATTCAAACTGTTGGTGAGACACTTTTTGAGAAAAATTACTAACACCTTTTGGTTTTATAAATGAATGTGTTTCGCTATAAAATGGATTAATATCAATCCTCTGTGTGGGTCTCCCTTCGAATTATTCTCCAAACCGAGTGGCGAAGTGCCTTGCCATCAGACCTGGTTGTCAACGTAGTAGTACGTCATGAACATAGGCACGGACACCCACCTTGCAGCCTGGCGTAGCTCAAGGACAGTCATCCCTTGCAACTATGCAGTTGTAGCATCCTTGACCCTAGTAGAATGGGGTCCCAGACGTTCCAGTGTATGTTTCTTGGCCAGTGCATATCATATCTTAATGCAGAGGACTATCTACCTTAACATGGTCTTCTCCCCATCCTTCACTTTCGTTGCTCCAGAGAACCCCACAAAAAGTTGATCATCCACACAACGATTCTTGGTTCAAACTGGGTAAAAGCTTAAAGCTCTTCTGGTATCCAACCAATGGAGCCTCCCCTCTTTCGAATGGTGTCGGTCAGCAAATGGTGACAGAGTGATCAATTGCTCAATATGGAAGGGAGTCTGACTTTTGGTAGAAACACCAGCCAAGTCCTCATTACTAATTTGTCCAAGAAAATGTGAGGTTTGGCAGTTGCAATGACAGTCGCTTCAGTTCACTCATGCAACAAGATAACATGGCCACAATGAGGAAGGCAGTCTTCAAGGTCAGGAAATGCAGCGAGCAGCTATGTATATGTTCAAAGAGTATATGAATAAAGAGATATGAATAAAGTTAATGCCCCACTGCAGCATCACAAGCTGTATGAGAGAAACACTTGTCAAACCTGTATAAATCTCATCCCAAACCCTTGACTCGAACAAGGATGGTTGGACAGGCAACCTCAGAAAGGCCAAACGGGCCAACAAATAACCTACTGAAGTGCCCATAGCAAGCCCTTGCTGAGCTAAAGATAACACAAACAAAAGGACATTCAACAACTATGACTGTAAGTGATCAGTGTCTCAGAGATCATAGCAGGCTAAGAATTTTTCACAGCGTCCAAAATAAATGGGTTTTTTCTGGAGGGGCGTCTAGTGGCAAGGATATCATCAACCACTTCAGAAGGCAAATTGAACAGAGTCAATTGCTGCCACTCAATCTCCGCACATGGAGATGCAAATTGCATAGATTTAGGGGGAGGACCCATCCCCAGTGCTGGAAAAAGATTCTCATGAAGAGCTAGCTTGATCGGAAGACTAATGCTAATGCACAGAAGTTCCGGGTAACATTCTCTTGTCCCAATTTGGGGACACAAGAATGACTTGGGCCTGGTCGTTGTTGATCTTCAGAACGTGGGGCAGGAAGATGTACAGGAGTCTCTTACTTCATTATTATGTTGAGTTGTATAGCACATTAATCACCCGAGAGGGTATCCAGGCGCTTGTGTAGGTGTTTCACCCCCAAGGTGCTTATAAGAAGAGCCAGGTCTTCAGCTTCTTGCAGAACTCGAGAAGTGAGGAGGAGGCACTGATGTGTTGAGGGAGGTCGTTCCATGTCTTGGGTGTGATGTAGGAGAATGAGCAACCTCCAGATTTGCTTTTGGGGGATGTGGGGAGTGTGTGCAAGAGTGAGGCAGAGCGTAGGTGTCTGGTGGGTTAGTGGAAGTGTATGTGGCTGTACAGGTATTTAGGTCCTGTGTTATGCAAGGCTTTGTATGTATGCGTGAGAAGTTTGAATTAGCTGCACTCGTGAATGGGGAGCTAGTGAAGCTTCCTGAGGTGCGATGTGGTGTGGGTGCGGTCTGGGAGGTCGAGTATGAGTCTTGCGGTGGTGTTCTGGATGGTCTGGAGTCTGTGTAGGAGTTAGTTGGAGATTCTGGCAGATAAAGTACTGCCGTAGTGCAGTCTGTGGGTGAGGAGTGCTTGAATGACAGTCCGTCTGGTGTTCTGAGGCTTTCATTTGAAGATCTTTTGCAGCATGAGTAGGATGTGGAAGCAGGAAGTCCACACTGCGTTGAATTGAGCCGTTATGTTGAGCTTGTCGTCTAGGATTATCCCTAGATTTCTTGCTTGGTCTGTGGGTGTGAGTGTTGGTCTTAGCTCCGACAGCCACCAGGTGGAGTACCATGGGGAGGTCTTGTTGCCGAAGACCAGTACTACCGTCTTTTCAGAGTTGAGTTTCAGGCAGCTAGATCGCATTCAGTCAGCAACCATGGTTATGCAGTTGGCTCTGTTGGTGGTTCTCCGTCAGGGTGATGATGAGTTGGGTGTCATTGACGTAGGAGATGACTGTGATGTCTTGTGATCGGATGATGTTGGAAAGAGGTGTCATGTATATATTGAAAAGGGTGAGGCTGAGGGATGTCCCTGTGGGCCTCTGCATATCAATTTCTTGGCCTCTGATGTGAAGGGTAGCAGCCTGACCCTTTGGGTTCTTCCCGTGAGGAAGGAACAGATCCATTTGAGACGGGATCCTTGTATGCCAATCTCATGGACTGATGAGGGTGTTGTGGGAGACTGTGTCGAAGGCCACGGAGACATTGAACAGAATGAGGGCCATTGTTTCGCCTCAGTCCAGGATGATTTGAATGTCATCGGTGAACGCAATGTGTGCGGTTTGGTGCTGTGGTTCTTTCTGAATCCTGATCAAGTGTTGTCTAGAAGATGATGAAGTTCGAGGTGGGTTGTGAATTGCTTGTTGCTGGTCTTCTCAATCACTGACTGGATAGAGGAGCAGTGAGATGGGTTGGAAGTTACTCAGTTGATGCGGGACAGCTGCGGACTTCTTGAGGAGAGCGTTTATTTCTGCAGGTTTCCATTCATCCGGGAAAGATGAGGATGTGATGGAGGTGTTGATGTGAGTCAAGGTGGTGCTGATTGTGGACATTCCCAGGTTGTAAATGTGGTCGGGGCTTGGGTCCGTTGGGGACCCTGAGCGGATGGTCTGCATTATTACCGCTGTCATTCCTGGTGAGGGTTGTGCACTCATTCCAACTAGAATGTCTCGCTTAACGAGTGCTCATGCAGAAACTCCAACACGTAGAATTGTTGCCATTGTGTATTCTTCAGAGGTGCAAAAGAGAACCTGATCAGACTGTGGGGCCGTTGTGGAAGTTTGTACCCAAATTGGAGGTCCCAGCAGTTCCTTTTGCCCCGAAGGCAAATCAGAGTAAGCTGAAAGCATACTGAATATCTGCAGCATGGCCCCTTTGAAGGCCTCAATCTCCTGCGCAGTGACGACAGCCTGAGAAACTAGGGGTGTATCAGGATTAGCTGCAGAATTTGCTCAGTGACTGGTGATCTCAACGAAGTGCAAGTTACATTTTGGTACCCTTGCACCTTCTCCTTGGAGTCGGAGTGGGAAGATGGGGTTCAGTCCACTTCACTTTTTCATGCTTGTGCTTAGAATTGGATTTTAACTTACTGGATGACTTTGATCTGGAATGGTCGCAGTAATGGCCCCATGATCAGGACCAAGTGTGGGCATGCAACTTGCAGCAGGACCTATGTAAAAGCTGTGACTTCTTGTACTTGGTGATGTACAGCTTCACCTCCCAGTCTCAAATCACCTTCGGATGCATTTAACACATGACTGAGTTGTGTGTCAAGCTCAGGCACCAAAGACACAACTTATGCAGACTTGTCACATCTGCTTCCTGAATCCACAGAGCAGCTTGAATCCTGTAGTTTTTGGCAGGATCGTTGTTCCCCAACACACTGTTTGAAAGCTTAGAAGTTGTCAGGAAACTGCAAATTTGGGTGTGGAGCGCCACCTTCAGTTCAGTAGGCAGTGCTAGAACGGAGCAGACAGCAGCACACGGGTGGCGCTTATAGGCAGCAGTGCTAAACAAGAACTGGATGTGCTAAGTGGACCCACAAAACACTCAATTCTGTGTACCATTACTGCATGAACACAGTAAGCACCTACATTTAATGGTGAGAAATTGACACCAACAGTAAATAATATTGCCATTTAGTTACAGTGCTATACCCAGGACTTTACCAAGATGCTGATCTAGGTGGAGTTCTTTCTGCAACTTATTTTATTTACTTGAGTTTTATATAGCGCTGGCTAGACCCGGAGGTATCAGAGCGCTTTACATGAGGAGAGTTACATAGGTTACAAATTATACATTGTTATAGAAGGTACAACAGTTACAAGTTACATTTTTAGGTTAATTAAGTGTAGAGGGGTACAGGGGTAATGTAATAGGGTGAGGGGAGGGAGAATTAAGCGGAGCATAGGCATAAGGATAGACAAAGCAGGCAGGTGGAGAGGAATTCAGGGGAGAGAGGAAGGGAAAAGGGGAGGTAGCCAAAGAATGAAGGAGGGAAGCAGAGGTGGAGGGGGTAGGGGACACAGCGTGGAGACAGGGAAGTAACTGTGTCTGCCGTCCGGCTGGGTGGGACAGGGATCATTCTCAGTCCTCAATTTTGTGTGATCCCCATTTACACGGTGGACTCTCTCAGCAGGGTCGCTGGGACTCCAGGCATAAGATGCTGGATCCCTCCCCAACAAGGGGGGAGGAGTACTTTGGTCACGGGCACACTCTGAGGAATGAAGGAGGGAAGAGGTGGGGGAGGGGGTAGGAAACCCAGCAGGAACACAGTGTCCGACGTCCGGCAGGGTAGGAGACGGCTCCCAGTGGTAAGGGGATCAGTCCCAGTCCTCCACTATGTGTGACACCCTTGTCACTGTGGACTCTCTCAGAGGGGTCTCTGAGACTCCAGGGCAAAGATGCTGGATCCATCCCCAACAAGGGGAGTAGGAGTGCTTTGGACAAGGGCATAGTTATGGGGGCCATTTGAGGGAGTCAAGCTGGTAGAGAAAGGCACTCCCTGTAAAAGGGTCAAATGGCATTGCCTCTTCCCACTTGGCTAGCGCCACGTTGACAAAGCACCAAATCGCCAGGCTGGAAGGAGGAGCTCCGGGTTGCTCGTACAGTCGCCATTTTAAGGACAGGCAACACGCTTTAAACGAACAGCCGCAGAGCCCCTAATAAAGTTAAAAAATGCGGCAAATACCTCATCAGGTGTGCGTCCAGTTGGATTAAGGTTCGTTCCTGGGGTGGTTCCAGTGTTATACTTTGATGGCGCTGCCTTCGACTGCAGCCGCCATCTTAGGGTCAGGCATTGAGCTTTTGTTGTCTCTCTCCCCTCCGGAGCGTGCTGCCAGCCGCAGGCCCGGTATCAACACACGGGCAGTCATCAGGGGGCCCGCCACTACGGCACGCATCAGTCAACAATGGATGCACAGATACACAATCACTTCTTCTCAACATCACTGTAATCGGAAAGGCCGGTCCTTGCAATGCATTTAAGCCGCCATTTTAAGAACAGGCTTCGTCACGATAAGAGCCCCGCAAAGTGTGAAAAATTGGTCATACCGGTATAAATACCTTACCGGAAGATGCCGGACGAATATGCATGCCCGTGGCTGTGGGACACTCTGCAGTTTCTCCCTGAGATTCTCCCGGTGAGTGTAAGGCTGAAGCAGGACTTTACAACCTTTACATTACAGTCTTTTGCACTGTGTACATTGCCTCATCTGCTCAGGTAAAGACGTATTTTTAAACAAAAAATATTATATAATTGACCTCATTGGCTTACATTTAAAAACCGTTTGAATGAACCTTCTCTAAGAATGAAACTTCTCTAATAATAGGCGCATGATAATATTGTTCATCGCAACACTCTGCATGGATTAAATACGATCGCAATCACTATAAGATGGCGGATTGCAAAATTATGAAAAATACAAGCCGCACTACCTGAATGGTTACAGGTGTACAAGCTAGCGGGCTATTTAAATGCCACCTACAGAGGTTGTAAAATGTGATGTTGCCGAACACGCTGCGGGATTGGCACACATACGGAAAAAGTAAGTCTGGGTGAGGGGGGATTTCTATTGCCTCTTGCCTCATTATTTTGGGGAATGATTTTGCACTACCGCTCCCTATGGCTCTAGACTGAATCCGTTTATATTTTGTGGGAATGTGGGCGAAGCCATTTGGATCATCGTCATGTCGGGATATGAACTTGAATCCCCGCTTTCTATCGCTCGTTCGGAATCCGTTTATATTTTTAGTGAAGGTGGGCAATATCGCTCGGATTATTATGTAAGGGAGGGAGTTTGTGTCCCAGATCTCCACTATTGTAACTTATTCTGTTTCACTGAATGCACTATCCTGTCCAGTATATCGTCTTTACTGAATCCGCCTATATTATAAGTGAAAGTGGGCTATAACATTTGGATCATTATGTAAGGAAGGGAGTTTGTGTCCCTGATTTCTACTATTCTGCACTACAAACTGCCCCATTTTGTTTACTATATCGGTCATTAGACACAACTCATGTGCAAGGGAGGGAGTTTGTGTCCTCGCTTTCCACCTTTTAACCCATCTGGTACTAACTAGTAAATGAATTACTCTCCTTACTACTCTGTTGCTTACTAGAAATAATTTATTTTTCAACAAATTGGACCTTTTGTGACAAGCGGATCTGCGCATCCATATAATGTGCTGATACCCACATTTTAAAACAATAATCTTAACTTTGCACATATATAGGTATACTGTGGCCATCAGCAAATCTCCCACAACAGTTCCGGTTCCGTTGTGTAGATTCTTATGAATTGAGCCCGATAGGTCTCTATCTCAAAAGTAATATACATTTTTTTGTTCTAGGGACTGAAATGGGGTTATACTAAAATTCCCCCAAAATACGTTTGTAATGATCATTTGAAAATGTACTATGGATATTGCCAGATAAAGAGATGTCACTTTTGATGATACACTAAAAGGAGATACAAGGTATGCCAAACTATCTATAGAATGATTTTATCAGATTAACAGCAACCATGGATATTAGTGAGACTACCTTGTTCTGTTTTTCACTCTTCCCTCTGTCCCAGGTTTTATTGTTACAACAAATATGAGTGAGGGACCTATTTGTTCTTGGGAACACAATCATTTCTAAATAAGATAGACATCTGCCATTATTATTGGTAAGCTCATGTCTGATGCATTATTACTTTTTGAAAGCTTATATGTTAGATATTCAGAAATCATGGAATAATTGTTGTCCCATGTCATGCAAATCATGCAAATACCTTACTATACACATCTCATTATATAAATAAAAAAAGCCCATTCAGCAGTCATAACTATATCTTAATAATTGAATAAAATGCTTTGGTATAGATTATATAGGTTGATGTTTTTAACACTGTAAATAATGTATATATTTGTTAATATAAATTTTAATGTATTGTATGTTTATTTGTAGCCCTGAGGAAGACCCGTGAGGGTCGAAACGCGTCGGAAACTATGAATCTGCTGGAGTGATGGGCTTTTTTCTTTCTTTGCTACGTTTATACCTATAGGATATATTACATCCTTATACATCACGGAGTGCGGAATCAGTATTCAATGTGTGCATATGTGGGATTTGTATCCTTGGAGTCTTAAGGGGTATTGAGCCTCCGATTCCTTGCACCCGTAATATTCTGTATATTGGTCTTTGTAAACTGCCTTTTGTATTGTAAGATAGGTGCATTAGAAATTACCCCATACCCCTTGCTTTGTGTGTTTTCTAGTCTTTTGCACTGTGGCGACCTAGACTCAGGCACTAAATGAAGCCATGGTTACGCCTGCGTACATGGACCGTAGTGCTCCACAATGCTCCAGCGATTTTAAACAAAATTACTAAGTTCCACAGCGAGAAGCTCAGCACCGCCACTGCCAGCGAGAATAGCATCCCATTAAATTAGGAAACGCGCCCACTGCCATCTGTTAATCCGGGCCGTTTGTGAAGGAGGATGGGGCACGTCTTACTCACCGCATCCCGGAGCCAGGAACGCTGATCAGTTACAGCATCCGCACACACTAAGCACAGCAGGACACGCACCTTCCTTATCGCGGTGGCCGGAGACAGCTCCACAAAGTAGTTCGGCGCGGGCACCTCCGTCCTCCACGTTAAACTTCAGCCGCAGCCCCTTACCGCCGAGCTCCAATATCTGGCACCATAGAGGGATCGCAAAGGGGCCCACTCACACACTAGCCATCCGTCAACGTCTCCGCTGTTCGGTTTGCTTCAATCGTGGAGCGCGCTCAGTCTTCCTTCGCTCCAGGGTGTGTTGCGGCTCTGCCCAGCCGCCATTTTATGTGCCCTCGAGGATGAGGGGAGGAAACACGAACGTTGTGTTTCTGGCTGGTCGATTACAGAACCCAGCACTGCAGCATACCGGGCGGTTCCTGAGGAGGTCAGCTGCAATGCGCTGACATTTGCGGGGCGCGATCTTCGGTGGATCCGCAGATTTTTTTACGGATCATGAGCCCGGCCGGCAGAGCCACACAACCGTGCGGCCATCTTGAATGGGGGCGTCTATTGGGGGGCCTTTTTGCCCCGCAATGCAGTTTCAGTGCTACAGCCTTTACGGAAGCCAGATTGTAGGGGGTTGAGTAGGTTGTGTCTATGTGTTTATCCAATTGCAGAAGGGCACATTTTTCCAGGGCTTTAGAGAGAATGGGGAGGTTTGAGATGGGGCGGAGGTTGTTGGGGTCATTCGAGTCGGCCTTAGGGTTTTTTGGAATGCAACTGCTTGAAATCAGCTGTTTACTCTACCAGGATGATGGTCTCATCTGAGCAGCAAAGGTAGAAGTAGAGAATGGAATCGCATCAAATCCTCCCTGGTGTCTTCAAGTTAACCTGACGAATTCTGGACTTCAAATCTCTGAAGAAGGCCTTTCCTTCTCCAGAGAGCATAATGGCCACCAGCAAGAGGGATCACTTAATGGGTAACAAAATAGAGGTACGTCGGTCAATCTAGAGAACTTTGAGGCAACAGGCCTAGCAATAGGAGGCCCTTATGGGTAGCCATGTGCTCTATAAATCCGAGAATAGAATAGGAATCCTAAATTGCAGTGACATCCCATGACAAGCTCCACATGAGCTCCAAGCATCTCTATCCAGCAGCATTTTATTATAAGCCGCTGTGCAACAAGTTGAAGCCCATCCTAGTCCTGCAATTCCAGATCTCCGCTTTGCTGGAGATGGAGGATCATGGTCCCAACATTTTAGTGAGATTTTCCTTCTGCCAGCTCATGATAAACGTGTGCCTAAAACGGACTCTTCAGAATATGAGTGAAAGGATCATTGTGGGCAGCTCTCATTCAGTGCCTTTTGAGACAAATCACTTATTTCTAAACTTTAATATGTTGAAAATAAAGGCCATGTTTCTAACACTGAAAGTCTTTCTTTAGGTGGTGTAATCTAGTGTACTGGTGATCTACAACAAAAATACCACATCTCTCGAACGGAAATAGTGTAAAAACACTATTCTCCATCTACCAGCAGGCAGTAGATCTGTGGAATTGGGTCTTATATAAGCGGCTTGTTTTAGGTAGTCTCTCACTTTTCAGTGACTGATAATATCAGTGTGGGATCCTGAGCCAGTGACTCCACTAGTCTACACAAGTGAGAAATTCTCCATCAAATTTGTTATCTAATTTTTGAGGACTGGGGTAGTACATTCACAGATTTGTTTACAACACTGAACACTTCCTAAATACCAGATCAGGGCAGGGGGGCGAGAACCTTGCATGACACACTAATGTAGGACATGACAAATGTTCCGTCTGACTTCCCCCAATTCTCAGGGTCCTTCAGAAGATCAAGGACAGTGTGAAATGTTTGGTCATCACTATAGACTCAGCTTGTCCTTTCCAGGTGTGGTTTTGTGACCTACACTAACTTCATTCGCAGAATAACATCTGCCTTCTTAGGAGAAACGATCTCTGGTCCTTGGTTGAAGACTATGAATCCCTCTTTCATCGCTCAACATGCACACAAGATTTCTCAAAAGCTACAATTTGCACACAGACTATTCTCAAAGAACCTGTAGCCTAGAGAATGCTAACATGTCTTCTACTGGAGCTCAGTACATAAGCAGATTGATGACATACTGCAAATGTCACTTAAATAATTATCAGGCTCGATTTTGTATATGGTTTTTAGAATTGCTGTTTGAGGGATTTAATAAAACTGAAGTATTTTTTGTACAGACTCTGAAATCTACAATTGGGATACTTTTACTCGCTTTAAGTGATTATCAAGTAAGCTCTGCTTTTCTCCCCTTTGTTCTTTGCAGATTATAGTGTTGTTTTTTAATACCTGTAGTATTAATAAACTGACTTTTCAGCACTACTGAACAGGAACGTTCATTCTAGTGAATACTCTAACTGCAGATTCTTCACCTTTTGAATATTCCGCAGGTATCAGAAAGGATCTGGAAACTTTAAAGCAGTTCTCCTGCACACTGGTAGATGGCTCAGTGCCGTCAGTTGATTTGTTGGCTGTCCGCACCTTTAGACGCACAGCAACTTAGCAGACTGGCATGGCCAGTGTAAACATCTCTTAAACTGGACCTATTTTAGATGTGAAGAGAGTCCATTTCACAGAACGGGGAGGTGGGAGGGTTGGTGAGGGATCTGTGGTTAAATAGAGTATCCATCCTTCTTTGCTCTGGAGAACACTACAAAGAGCTGACTGTTCAGGCAATTTTCCTTGGCATAATCAATATAAAAACTTAGTTCTCTCTTAAGATATAAATGATGGAGTCTTTCTTCCTCCTTGAAAGGATGAGGAGGAGCAAAGAATTTTGGAAGGGTGACAGCCTGCCCAACACGAAAGGGAGTAACAGTTTTCGGTAAAAAGGAAGCTCAGGTCCTCAACACCAACTCATCTGGAAGAAAGTGGCATAGGCTGGCTGACATGAAGATCTTGCAGCTTGTGCACACATCTAGTTTATATTATGGCGATTATAAAAAGACTGTCTTTACCTTCAGAAGCCTCAAAGCACAACTGTGCAGCAGGCTTAAAATGAGTGCAGATTAAAAAAGTGAGGGCTAAGTTAAAGTCCCACTGTGGCATCACAAAGGGTTTTGGTGGAAACAAATTTGGTGGTTGCAAACCTTTCAAAAATCTCATCAGAACATGTGATTTAAATAAGGAAGGCTGATCTGGAAAGCACAAAAAAGTAGAAAGAGCCAATAAGTAGGCTTTAACAGTGCCCAAAGAAAGTCCTTGCCGGGCTAGGGAGAGAACAAACTTGGAACAACTTTGCTTGTAATGGGTCAACTTGTTGGGTGCCGCACCAACCCACAAGTTTTTCCTAATGACTGAGATACTCATTTTGTGGAGGTACGCCTTGCTGCCAAGATGCATCAGTGGCCTCAGGAGAAAGGTCTAAGGAGGTCACCTGCCACCACTCAATCTCCAAGCATGAAGATGCAGACTGTGCTGGCCCAAGTGCATCCCCTGTCCTTCAACTGTGAGAGAAGATCTTTCCAAAGCAGTAGCTTGATAAGAGGACAAATGATCATGCCCAGGAGTTCCTGGTACCACACTCTCTTAGCCCAATCTGGTGCCACTAAAATCATTTGGACCTAGTCGTTCCTGATCATCTTCAAAACTCGAAAAGGAGAGGCAGTTGTGGGAAGGAGCACAGGAGTCCCGAGCTCCACACCAGACGGAAGGCATCTTCGAAGGAGCTGTCTTTGAACTCGCAAAAGTGCTGATATTACGCATTCTTGGCAGTGTTGAAAAGATTGAGCTACAATGCTGAAAAACGCCCTGTGCCAGGTCAAGCTGCAACCACCATTCGTGATCCGGTTCTACCCTGGCATTTAAAGATCCAACTTGGTGGCTTCCCACCACAGAAATTCCCTGATGGTGCAGCTATTTCCAGATGTGCAAAGCCTCCTGACACGGGGCTCAAGGTCCCACCTTTCCCTGCTAATTGCAATGCCACATGGCGTGGGGTTTTCGGTGAGGACCTGAACCAGCCTTTTTTTGATGGTGGTCAGTAAGGTCTTCGTCAAGCAAATCACTCAACTCCAACAAAATGATGTGGAATTGAGTTTGTGCTAGAGACCAGAGGCCTCTGATCTGCACCTCTGCCAGATGGCCTCTCCAACCCAGTAGTGATGTATCCAGGAACAGTCAGCTCTGTTTGGGGTAAGGGGAGGGACTTGCCACTGACCCAATCACAGTCCAGTAGGCACCAATGCAGATTCCAAAACTGGACACAATCCAACAGATTTTCCTTATGTTATGCCCACAGGCATTTGAGGTCCTATTGCAAAGCCCCCGTGGGCCATAAGGTGCACACTGTGCCACTGGAACCAAGCTACATCAGACTGAAGATTTGGATATTGTTGCATCCAAACTGGGGTGTCATGGTGGGTAAACGAATCAGGAGTTTGAATGCTTTCCTAAGCAAATGCCAGTGGTTAGCCAAAATGCAAGGATTCCTCCCGTCACCATTTGAATGTCTGATGTGCATCTAAACTGCAAGGCATGCCCAGACGTGGGTCTTGTGCACACTGTGCCACTGAAATCAAGCTACACCCAGCTGAAGAGGCCCGAGCAGGGTGAAATCGGTCTTGGGTTGCTTGTGTTCCAGTTCGGCGAGTACCTGGCCTGGCAATTCAGGCAGTACTGTCCCTATTGAAGAAGGAAGAAGTCAGATTTGTATATGAAGGGTTACAAACTGAAATGGCATGGTGGGCAAAAGAACAATGGATTGGAAAAATACTCATTGCCAGTGGTAAGACAAATTGAAAGCATACCTTCCATCACCTTTTGTGTATTTGATCTGGTATGTGTGACCAGCATGATGAAAGCGGCCAGCAACCCAAAAAGCACCAAAGCAATCCACACTGCCATCCAGGACAGAGGCTGAAACTTCTGGATCATAGCCCAAATGCCCTGTGCTCTCCGTTCCAGTGGAAAGGCACAAAACCGTACAGTATCCAGGATAGCTGATGAAAAGGAGCATCTGTGAAGGGGTCAGGTGTGACTTTGGCACTTTGATAATGAGCCCCAATGATGCTAGGAGGTTCGCTGTTGTCTGAAGTTAGCTGGTTTGAGTCCGCCTTCACCAGCCAGTAGCCAAGGTAGGAGAGGCTGGCACCCTGACTGCTGAAGGGGTGCTACGAGCACCAATATCACTTTCGTGATCACCTGAGAGGCACTGGTGAGCCCAAAAGGAAGCACTGAGAACTAAAAAGGCTTCTGGCCCACGTGAACCGGAGGTAGCACCTGTGAGCCTGCAGGACAGGAATATGCAATTTTTTTTTATTGGTCAAAATATTTGGTCATACATAAACTCATTGTACTACATATATTGTATCTGAGGAAAAATATAGGAAGAAAAAAGAAAGATAAAAAATGAAAGAGCATAAGGGAAGAAAGCACATGAGGACAGAAAGGGCAGGGAAGTGGGTTCAGACAAAAAAGGGGGACTTGAGGCAGTCTTTCCATTTTGAGAAGAGACCCAAAAACTATTTAGTCAGCATTGGGCATTGGTACTTAGAGGGGCCAATCTAAATTTATTCCAGATCCTTTCAAATTTTTTGAGCGAGGTGATACCTTTGGCATTAGCCAGGGTCAGCTCCGCCTTATAGATATGACAAATGAGAACCTTCCTTTCTAGGGCCTAAGGGGCATTTGCAGAGATCCATGCCCTGGCGATACACAACCGCGCACAGACCAACATGATCATTACCAGATGTTAAGTACTTCCCTTGCAGTCGTACTTAACCCCATCATTTTTTCCTTGATGTTTATTGCACTCAGGTGGCCCAGGCCAGATATCGTATCCTGGTTCACCGCTGCCCAGAATTCTTGTAAAGCAGGGCAGAGTGCAAACATATGTATTATGTCAGCAGCCAGGAGTTTACACTTCAGGCATTTAGTCTTATCCTTAGCAGCATTTGTTCCTCATTTGGGTATTTTATCTGGCGTATAATACAGCAGGCATATAGTACGCAGTTGCTGCAGTTTTAGACTTACTGAATATACAGAGTGTTCTAATATTTCAAGGGAGTTATGAATCTCTGAAGCCGAAGTCTCTACTGAAAGCAGTCAGCTCCACTTGGCTGCCAGAGTCGTAGTATCGTCTGTGTTTGAGGAGGAGAGCCCCTGATGGGCGGTGCTAATTGAGGGTTTAATACCTGGTTTAAATAGTATAGCGAGGGTTCAGACCCCTCAATATCCAATGTATATTTACAGCCTGACTGAATATAGTACCTCACTTATAAGTATTTTTTTTCAAAAAGGTGTTGCGGAAGCCCAAATAATTCCTGCAACCCCAGAAAAGACCTGAAGCCATTCGTATCATAGAGCTGACCAATTGTTACAACACCGCTCCGTGCCCAGACCCTGCAGGTCAATTCCTGAAAAACTGAGGAGAACACAGGGTTATTCCAGAGTGGTGTGTCTCTGTTTATAAAGGTTATGGAGTATTTGGAACGTATCTCCTCCCATATATGGATGATATCCCTCAGGACCTTGAACCGTACCCTCTTGTAGTAGTTGGAATCTCCGAATCGATAGAGGAAGAGCCTGCACTCTGTTCCTACAGCTAATTGATGGAAGTTAAATAATAATTCTGGATCGTCGGAGCTGCGCAGACGATCGGTGAATGCTGCCCAGAAATAGAACTTAAAATCTGGGAGTGAATGGAATGTTTCAGAAAGTGTATGGCTCTCCTTGCACGCCAATACCCCCATAAAAAGCTGCCAATGACGCCCTCAAGGGACCCTTAATGGGATGGCCCTGAACAAATAAAGGAATTTGGGGTGAATATTCATCTCAATGATGTTAGTTCGCCCAATAATCGTAAGTGGTAACTTGTTCCACGATTTTAATTTGGAGTTTACCGTGGATAGCAGAGGTTCAAAGTTCAATCTGATAATATTGTGGACCTCTGGACATAGCTTGATACCTAAATAAACTGCAGTAGTAGTTACCCCTGGGGTAGGAGAGTCTTGATTAAAATTCAGGAGAAGCGGAATTTTGGATATATTAGGTTTGTACCCAAAAACCTCAACAAACCTGGCCGACTCTTTGGAGACCTGTTCAATTGATGTTAGAGGATTGGAAGAAAAAACTGCCACATCGTTGGCATACGCAACCAGTTTCAGTTGTTGCTCTCCAGCAGTAAAGGGTTGAATATCTGCATTCCTACAGAGTGACAGCAGGTATGGCTCTATATAGAGAGCGAACAAAAGAGGGGAAAGCAGGCATCCCTGGCGGGTGCCACAGGATATCTGAAATTGATTAGAGCCGTTTCCTGCAAGTATTACCCTTGCTCTAGGTGTCTTGTTAATGCTTGAGCCAGGTTGATGAATCTTTCACTGATACTAAAGGCCTGCATTGTTGCCCACAAAGTCCCATGTGACACGGTCAAAGGCTTTTTCTGCGTCGAGAAGAATCATGCCAATATGCACACTGCAGTCCCAACGTCACCATCTGGTCTCCAGGGTCTAGGGCAGACAGGACCTGGGAAAGTGTAAGCATCTTGAATTTGTCCTTCTGCAGAAAGACCTAGAACTAAATATCTATATCAGGACTAAGGACTCCGTCTTTCTTCTGCACTCTATAGTGGGAGTAACGCCCAGTTCCTACTCCTGAGGCTAAAACCCTTTCAATGTCCCATTTGCCTAAAGAGCCTGAGCTTCCTGCTGCAAAATGGTCATCAGCCGCCCGCCCCTAAGGTGGGGGAAGGTGTGGCTGAGTGGAAAGAAATGGGAGGGCTATGCTTGAAGGACAATTTGGAGGATCCACTTGTCTGAAGTGATAGCTTGACATCCTTACAGGAAATATCTGATCCTACTTCTGACAGGGTGGCTGTGTGCGGGCATGAAAACACTACACAGGTTTTGCAGTTGCTTCATGGGCAGGGGACTGAGATGCATGTTGTCCATACTGTCCTGAACGTGGTCTCAGAAAACTACAAGGCGGGGGAGAAGTCTGACATTGGCAAAATTGAAAACCTCTACTATAATTAAGAGGACAAAATTGCTGGTGAAATTGTCTTAAGGGAGCAGAAACGCCTAAGGACCATGCTGTGGCACAGCTCTCCTTAAAATGTTCTAATGCGGAGTCATCTTTTTTGCCAAAGCGATGAGAGCCGGCAAATGGCACGACATCCCTTTCGACCTCATCCAGGCGTCGCACCAAAGAGCCCATTGTTCACTGTAAATAAACGTTGTGATCAAATCCGAGGGAATGACACATTTTGCTTCATCGCTACCGTCCTGTATAGCCAGGGTAAGGGACATCCGAAGGTCACCCGAAAAGGGCTGGCAAAACTTGTGCCACAGAATCCCAAAGTGCATGAGAATAGCGACCCAGAAGGCAGCTGGCATTTACACATCAGAGGGCCAGGCTGGTGGAGGAAAAACATTTTTATTTTCAAAAGTCTATATGTGCTTGGGCTCACAATCGGGCAGAGTAATAGGGACAGCATTGGGATTCATTTTGCTGGTATCCGTAAGGGTCTCTTAAGTGATAGGTATTAGCTGCTCTGTGGGAGCCTGACCAGGTTGACGTACTTCTGTCAAGACATTCGTTTTTTACGTCCATAGTGGGTAGTTGTGTCAAACATATGCAGCATGGCCAGAATGGAGAGTGAACACTTAAAATTATGCTGATGACATGCAGCTGCTCTTCAAATTGGACAATACCTCAGAATCCAAGGAGCTATTTCAGAATACCTTGTTGAATATTAGGGATTGGATGAATAGAAACCAACTGAAATTAAATTAGGAGAAAAACGAAATCGTGATAACTAACAAAATCCACAACTGGAATCTCCGCTTCCGGCCTCTAAAGTTGGGCCTACTTCCCACTCCTAAAACAGCAGTCAAAAGCCTTGGAATCCTTATTGATGAGGACCTTGCTATGAAGCCACAGAAGGGAGCAGTGATTTCCTCACGTACCTTTCAACTTCGTAACATCAAGAAAATCGGGAAATATTTTACCTTTGAAGCCATTATCCAGATAATAATGGCATTAGTGATGTCTCGTATTGACTATGCGAAGTCCCTCTATTTAGGATTGCAAAAGGATTGAATCAGAGGCTGTAGCAATACAAAAACAGGCAGCTAGGCTGGTCTGACGTCAGCCAAGATATTGCCATACTTGATGAGAAAGCTGCACTGGCTCCCAGTTGCCCAGCGGACCATCTTCCAAACTGGTTGTATTTTTTTTTTATAACTTTATTAAAAAGGTTTGGTGGAGCCAGATTTTCTGTGATCGCCCCACATCTTTGGATCTCTCTTCCCTCCGACATCAAATCTACTACTGTGTATTCCAGATTTAGGATGCTTCTAAAAACCTGGCTCTTCAAACAAGCTTATGGCTAGACTTATGACCTTGTTGCTCCTTCCTTTTTCTCAATGCCATGAAACCCGTTTGGTGTACATGCGCTTTACAAATGCTGTGTAACATAACGTAACATGGCCACTATCAAGGCCTATATTTGGTGCAACATCTGCAAAAAACCTGGGAATTCATGGTGTACAGTAACCAAGCTTGGAATCAGCTCCAATAGAGATCAGGAGGGAGACCAGGAGGGACATTGACACCCTTGTGCACTCTTTGGAGTTTGAGAGTGGGAGGAAGGGCCTAGTTCCTGCTTCAACATTTTGGTGCCTTTTCTTGTACTTATCCGAAAGCTTCCACTGCTAAGATGAGCTGCCAGGGTGCGACTTTGGGAGCGAGAACAGGACATCAGTTTTGACTGTGAGCGGTCGCAGTGTGAAGTTTTCTTGCGTATTGCAACGTAAAGTTTGGTCTCGCAGTACTATGTGGCTTTCAGGTTCATCTGGGCGCAGTTGTCCCAGACCTTGGAGTCATGGTCTGGCACCAGGCACATCTGTTGTCAACAGTCCCTACATGGTTTAAACACTATTGTTTTAGGTGGTGACATTTTTCCTTGCACAGTGGATAATTTTGGAGAAAAAAAACTATGACAAAAGACTAAGGCAAAGCTCCCAATCTGCATCTGGAGGCATGGAAGGAAAGAACTTATCCCACCGTGCATGGGTGGCATTTATTTATGGCTGCTCTCGTCACTTCCGTAGCGGAACTAATTTGGCACAGAGCTGCATGACGCCCCCTACCGGCACACAGGAGAACAGCTTTAAAGTTTCCAGATCCAAAAGGAGACCTGTTGAATATTCATAAGGTGAGGAATCTATGGTTAGAAGTATCCATCAGAAATACAATAGCTTCTGGAATTGTGCTTTTTATATGGCACTTTGTGTACCTTTCAGTCATGACCAGGTCATTGCAGTGTTGTGTTATGACATAGCAATTTAACAGCTTACTTAAAAGTGAAGCCAATGCAAAAATGAAGCAATGGCATTGCCAGCAGAATACTTTTTCATGGCGACTGTAGGTTTTATTCCCATGGATAGATAACTAATGAAATGATCATTGTGGTTAAAAGCAAATGTCCCATATTACGGTAAGTCAATACCTCACATTTACCAGGAAATATGTACCACATTCCCACAGACTGGACTTCTTTAGGCCAATTGATAAAAATGTGTAAACTGAACTACTGCAATCCTGAAGGATATATCAGCATGGACAAGACTGATCCTCAAACACTTCATCCAGTATGCATGAAGGTTTCAAGGCAAGGAGCTAACGGAGCTTAAACATTATATAAAAACTACAAAACAAATTATTCTTTTGAAAGACAGGGATCAACATTGCACTAACTGCAAAAAACTGCAAACCAACTAAAACAAAAAATAAGAAAATGATAGGCCATGAGAATTTGCTATCCTGGGGCAACTTGAAGGATAACCTATGTTGTTGGAAGGAGGTTGTGGGATCTCCTGTGGATAACATCCTTTCATCAGTCAAATTCAAACCAATATGTTGCTAAGACATTAAACACAGATCTTTAAAAATACATTTATTTAATTGATACTGCAATAAATTTAAACTCCTTGTTTAACAAAAAATGGAGGAACATTCATTTTCATCACAAATACTGTAGCATTAAGATACTTACCAAAATAAACAATGTGATGGCATACGTACATAATGTATAAATTTACATATAGTGAATTGCATATTGCTCTTCTTTTCCACAAAAGCACATTATAAATAGATTTGCATTAGAACGCTTTCCTCCCTGTGTTTATTAAAAATACATTCTTTACAACTGAAGCAGTGAATGCTAGTGCAAGTCCGTTCCTGGTGGCTGTGCTCTTCTTTCACTTTGGAGGCACCTCATACTTAAAAACAACGCTGAAGAGCTTGCCTCCTAGACGATCAGCGAGCCATGAGTTTTTTATGACAGCAAATTTGAGGCTCTCACATTCGAGGACTGCGTTATAGTTGGTGTGGATAGCACGACCCATCCCCTCGATGATGACTAAATCAGTCTTTCGCTCCCTCACCAGCATCGATAGGCCTTTGTCCAACCGGCTGCAATAGAAAAAAGCATCAACAGTTAGGACTAATCGCAAGCCAACATCTTGCAATACAACAGTGTTTAATCCAGTCATACTTTTGATGCATCTGTGAAGAGTTTCTATGAAGTACAAAAGCACCTGATCCATTCAATCCAAAACTGGTCACAATAACACTTCAAACGTTTGCTCCAAAACGCATTGTCATTCACACAGAAAGGCATGGGCAGTGAAAAAAAGATTTCTTCCCATGCATGCAGGCAGCACAAAAAAACCCACAGTGAATGCCTCACATACACCATCCTGTGAAATATGTGGGTAATTTGCTGCAGGAAACCTTTATTTATTTATAAAGTTTTATATAGCGCGAACAAGATCCCGAAGGATATCAGAGCACTTTACAAAAGGATGGAAGGAAGGACATAAATGCAATATCGACATCAAGTAAGAATAAGAAAACAGGAATAATCGCATAATTACAAGACAAATGAGTCAAGGAGAGTAATACAATAAACAGGTATATAGCTGGTTACGAAGGGGGGCACACTATGCGGTAAAGCAGAGCAGCATCAAAATGATGGTACAATGCTTGTAGGATCAATGGCTTCGAGCAGGTGTGCCTAGCCCAATTAAGGTAAGAGTTTATTCATTAGGAATCTTTTAGCTTCCAGTTTGAAAGCAGTCGTTGAGGAGATTCTGCGTACTTCCGGTGGAAGAGAGTTCCATATCCTTGGGGCAGCGCTGGAGAAGGCTCGGTGACAAGTTCTCTTTTTGCTAAGGATGAGTGGTTTCAAGAGGAAAGTGTTAGCGCTTCTTGAGGCTCTACCACCACAGGATAATTCAAGCTTTTGTGCTAGGTACCTGGGAGTTTTGAGATGCAGGGCTTTGTGCGTCAGAACGGCAATCTTTAACTGAATTCGAGCTTCGTAGGGCAACCATTTAAGAGATTTTAGGACTGGTGAAATGTGCTCATTTCGTTTGGTCCCTGTAACCAGTCTAGCTGCAGCGTTCAATGATGCCCTTAGTGGAGCCAGGGTGTATTTGGGAAGGCCACAGAGCGTAGCGCTGCGTATTCTAGCCTCGGCAAGACAAGCGCTTGGACCACCTGCTTGAAATCAGATTGTGGAAGGAATGGTTTGATATTTCTAAGAGTCCTCATTAAGTGATTAGCTCCCTTACACACATTGCTGATGTGATTTTTCATATGCAGGTGCTTGTCCAGGGTGATTCGGCTTAGTCTATGATGGTAGGGGTGCAGTTGAAAGTGGTGAGGTGATTCAGCCAAAGGTCAGGATTGGGGATGTGGTTCGGAGGAGAGATGAGAAGGAATTCAGTTTTGGAGGTGTTGAGCAGGAGATGGTTCTCAGTTAACCAATTTTGAGTAGACGTTAGGGTAGTGTTGAGTGAGATGATGTTATCCGGGGATGAGATTTTCAAGTAAAGTTGCGTATCGTCCGCATACATATGGAAGAGAATGTTCATGGAATTTAGTGAGTTAGCTAATGGTTCCAAGAAAAGGTTGAATAGGATAGGAGATAGGGCTGACCCTTGGGGGACACCCATGAGTACTGGATAAACCTTTGTTTGCATACTCACTAGCCATACAAAGACGAGCATATGTATTTCCATCTACATATGGGATACAAAGCAATTATCCCTAAAATAAGGACAATTTTTTTTTATTGCACATAAAGGTACTGGAACGATAGGAACAACAGGAGTAGATCACTTGAATGCCTCTTGTCAAAGATAGCCATGTATGTCCACTCGACGTACAGACTTACACACCGGTTTTAATATGAATGATATGCTTACAATGTAGTCCAATTAACAATTTTAATCAGAAAGGAGTGAGACTCATAGTTTGGGGTTAAACAGTACTTACCAAAATAAAACAAAATGCAGATTACTACAAATGTTTTAAAAAAGTTAAATCCAGATCAAAATTTCATAAAAATACACCACTGAAGTTGCAAACTGAAATTAAACGCAACCAGCTAATTTAATGGAAAATACTGGATGGGCATTGTTTTTGCGAATGAAAGTGTAATCCGAATTAGTATAACCAAGCAGTTTGACATATAGTAGGAGTCTGATGATTTTTCAGAAAGCAAGCATTTAAGAAAAAATGTGTTGTAGAATTCTGACAAAAAAGTGGTATAAAATGTGACTTTATAACTTGTTAAGCAAAATGTCAAAGCAAACACAAATGAGGGACTTCAGCCACATTAGCCAGAATAGCTTGACCTCAACAGTGTGGGAGTGTCACCAGTCTTGGACAGTGTGAAGAGTCCAAGCTCTCTGAATGCATGTGTGGTAGCAGAAGTGGTTATCAGTGCACATATGCCTCTGCAAAGCTTCCTAAGTTATGATGAAAAAGGGATGGATGTCTTATAAAAGGGGGGCCAATAGGTGCTCCAGTATTAGGAGATGCCAGAAATTATGCAATAGGTGATGGGTGTTTGCAATGAGCAAATTCTCCATACACAACAAAAACATAGGGTTTTTCCTGCTGTAATCTGCCCTAAACTATTCCAGATTTTTTTGGCTTCGAAATTGTGAAGTGTTTTTTCCGCAACATAGCCAGGCACCTTGAAAAGAATGTAGGATGATGGACATTATAGTTGAGGCAGAGATTGTAGGAAGAATGAGGGATTGTCCAGTGGGGCATTACTATCTGGATATACAACTTCACTTTCAACAGGAATGGCCTATATCACTTCTTACTAAAGCCAGAAAATAATGTGAACACAAAGTCAGTAGGTGAACACAAAGTCTGTAGCTGAACCTTCCAGTATGGAAGATCAGATTCTAGATAGTTCCATCATTACATTCATTTTCAGAGAGCAGGCTTGACAGACTGGACAATTAACAGCACCTGGCTTGTAGTTTTAGTAGTTAAGGGTCTCCTTTAGGCGAAAATAAAGTAAATCCCACCCAAAGTCCTATAACTAGCTACACAGTTTGAGATAATGTCTATGTGGTGAAAGTGCAAATGATTCTTATTCAACTACGTACATTATTCAGCATATCAAGTTTCACGTGAACACACCAGGAGCAAAAAGAGAAGCCATCCTTCCTCAGCCACTCACCATCTGACTCTTCCAGATGTTGTCAGAACACTCCTAACCTAATCAATACGTCTGCAAACAATCATTTCTGAGCAGGGAGAAACCCTGGTGTGTGGACTTTCATAAATAGAGAAAAGACAACTCACCAAGCGCTCAACACTAAGCAGATTGAAATTTCCGTTACGCTGGTGTAATCTCACAAAATTTCCATCATTACATTGCAGGAAATTCCCACAACGACGACATTATACCATGTCCTGGAATTTCAAGTCCATTCGAGTAAAAATCCTATCACGGGAACATCACCAACGGACAGGCTGCGGGTGGCTGTTTGCACATTTTGTGGTTTTTGAGACCTTTAAAAAAATGTTTGCCAGCAAAATACATCCTTACGCCCAAAGTGGAAGCAAGAATGCATTTTGCTCTTAAACATAGCGCTAAATGTCAGATTTGCATTTTGTATATATTTTTTTTTTTAATTGAACATAATGTCAAAAGGAAATTACACAAATTTCACACACTCCAACTCAACACAAACTTGGCACTATCCCATACGTCTAACACCACATACTACACAATATATCATTAATTCACAACAAACTCCCACACTATATTCAACACATTTCATAATTATGATAGTGCATTATTCAACAACCTGTTGTATGAACTCTTGTCCTACAACCATCACCAGTGCAGGAAACACTCCCCTGCTTGAAGAACGCCAAGTGTATGATCGCAAGTGATTCTAACCTGCAACCACCCTAAACTCAATTGTCTTTCAGGCACCACTGGCAAAGGCTCCCTCACTTCTACTTTCCACAACAGACAATGCAAGACAGTACGGTGGCAGCATCTGCAACCCAGCTAATGTTTCCTCTAACTGCAAACACCAATAACACGTTCCCTCACGTGCGCTCCTTGTGACAAACCACAACATTAAAGCTGTGAAGAAGGTGACTCCTTTGACCTGAAATGTATTTCATAAAAGGTTCCCGAGTGTGTCCTTGCTACAAATGCTATGGTGTTTTCAGTGCAAGCTGGGGACCCATCCATTAAAAGACAGTCTGAAACTCGAGTCTTCTGTACTACTGAATAATGTTGCAGGCATGTTATCCACACATAACAGTCAAATTAATGGAAGTGCTCTCCAATCTAGGGAACATTCGAAAGAATCCTAACTAAAATAAAATGAGAAAAGGTTTACTAGTTTGAGATTCAAGTAGTTGTTCCATAATCCTGAAAGCCTTTCTCAAACTCTAAAAGCAAGGATTGCTTAAGTTCCTGTTGTCAGACGAGGACTGTCAAAGTACATGTCACCATCAGCAAAGAAGGTGGGTACTTTTAAAGCTTGCCTTGATACTTTTATCAAAGAATAAGATAAGAGTTTGGTTACTAGAGCGTATTTGAGCAAATTGCCCATTTTAGCATCTATAGTTCTCGGAAGAAATCAAGCATATTGTTTGTCCATGTCACTTACCTAAACAGTTACATTTCTCCTTTTAGATCTTGTAGAGATGCTATGTTTTTGTTGCACAACTTAAGAGATGCAGACAAAACGCGGTGTCCAAATAAAGCCGCGTTCTAATTGATATAAATTGTATATCAATTTCTTCAGCTGTTGTTCTACCCTAAGAGTACAGCTCTGCATTTTATGGAAACAAACAGACTACTGCTATGGTAAATTAAGAGAGACATTGTAAGTCACGGCAACAGGGTTCAAGATTGCCACCTTTTTGAGAGTCAAACCTCTGAAAATGTACATTTATAAAAAATCGACCTCTGATTTTCTAAGCTGAAGACTCTTTGGAGAGTGCCCCTGGAAACGCCTGCTGCCATGCACAGCTTATATTTGTTTTGTTTTTTTGCATATGCAATAACACGCAAAATAGCCAATTCAGCTCTTGCTATATAAGCATTTGCTCCAAACATTGTGATTAAGGAGCCTGATACACTAATAAATGACGACGTTGTTAGAAGAATGTAAATACGTAGCCTCTTCTAGTGTAATGTGATGTCTGGAACTTCCAATTGGGGACAGTTAAGAGTGGGAAGAGGTAGTAAAATGACTTTTAAATAGTCTTAACGAATGCCATGCAATTTATAGCTATCTTGTCTACTTTCTGTTCCTAGCAAATTGTGTTCAATCAGTCCCTAATTAATACTGGAAAGCATAAAATTGAGACCTCGCTCCTGCCTGACAGCCCGAATTTAGAGACTGAAAAATTACATAAAACATAGCTAGATTCCACAAAATTTACCAAAAAGGTTTTTCTTTTTTCAGTCTGAGGGTTAGAAAACCAATTCAGTGTTTTTTTTTGTTGGTTGTTTTTTTTTATTTTTGTTGTTTTAGAGTTGGTGAGTACGGGTTTGTAGTGTTCTGAGTTTCTCATTCAAACACTGGTTTGACTCTAGGAATCCGGTAAAGACACAATTTGATTGTTTGCAGTCCTCTACAGGTGCCCTATTTGGGAGATTAAGAGCCATAAAATCAGAACAACGATTAATAGGTCTTCTTTTCAGTGCTTCGAAATGTTGGCACTCAATAGCTGTACAAACTGGTTTCATAAGGAGTTAAAAATGGGTGTGAATTGCAAATGAAGCCTAAATAGCTGCATATGTTGTTGCCCTACGATGCTGATGTTTTCGGATGGATTCAATGTTGTATGTATATGACGAAGTATAACACCAAAGTTCTAGCCAAGACTGACTACATTTCAAAATGAAAGGAAGCTTAAGCTCATAGTACAAAATACAAGAAAAAAGAATGATGTCTCTTTAAGCAGCCAGATAGCTTTACAGCACCAAATTAAAGCACAGTATCAGCCTGTCCCTCAGTTAATTTCTGCCCTCCCCCGGGTACATGCTTTGGACATAGTAGGCTGCCCTCCATGTATTTTTTCAACTGCAGATATAATTGTTGAAGCATGTTTTTCAATGCACATGGACGTCTCTACCTTACTGTGCCTAACCTCACAGGCAACTCATCCTTTTTAAACAGACAAAAGCTTAAAAAGCCAAGGACCACTACAAACATAACTTCATCATCCACTGACCTAGGCTCTTAATGAAATTATTCCAAAAGGAAGTTGAAAATAAACCACTTAGTCTGAAGCAGAAAATGCTTCAAGAATAACTTCCGCTGGCAAAGTACTTGACGGGGAAAGGTGGTATGGGACACGTGTCAACTTTTCCTTTCTCTTTTTCACTTTCAAAGTGTGTGTGTGTGTTGGGGGGGGTGGTGGTGATAAATGCAGTTAGCAGTTTGGGCAGAAATGCTGTTCCAAGTATTTGTGATTTTCCAACTTTTTCACTGATGTATGTATTTATACACATACATAGTACGGTCGAGGGGGTAGTAAAGCTTACAGTTATAGAGATGTTTTTTGATTATAAATATACATGCTTCGTACTCAGATGATGTTTCAGGCAGGGTACATGTCGGGCGTACACGCGAATAGACGGCATCCACCCACTATTTTCACAAGATAGACGACATCCACCCTGCCAAGAAGTTGGGCCCCACTAAAATATGCTGAATTCGTCCTGGTGTAGGATTCGGACCCCGGGGCACTTTCAACAGCGCCTGCACGTTGTCTGCTTTTCTTCAGAGTAACAATGTGCAGGCATGGAGGGGGGCTTTCCGATTTTAAATTCCTGCTGGCCCAAGACAAAGGCGGAAGTTAAGGGGCCATCAGGCCTCCTTGTGTTCGAGTATCCTGGCTGGGAGCCATCTGGGGCATCGCACCTAAATGCGATGGGGGGGGAAACAAAAGCACACAACTTATCATTTCACGGGTACCTGAGAGGCGTGGTTTGGACTTTGTTCAGTCCTTGTTTATTAGAGATGTGCATTCACCAGAAGAATGTCAGATGTATTGGTCTGTCCCAGCATTTACACAAATAATTTAAATACTGCTATTTTGTTTTATTTCTTTTATAGCGCTCATCCCAATGCAGGGTGTCGGAGCGCTTTAAATCATACATAAACATTACAGATTGACAATAATTTATGTGTGTGTAAATCAATGTACAGCATGTGTTACATCAGACAGTGAGGGTTACAAGGTATAGAAGTCACATGCCCTTCAAAGATCACTGTGCTATATTAGAAGGATTACAATTTATGAACTGTAACAGAAGGATCTTTGTGTTAACAGCAGTAACCCACTTACCGAGCTACATTAAAGTAAAAAAATCAGTCATCTGCATGTTACATGATGTGCTCTGCAGGAGACACATTAACCCTCTATGCTACTTGGATTTTAAAACTGGGGCAAGACAAAACACAGATCTCTCCAGCAAATGCCTTAACCTCCAGAGTTATCAAACCATTATTATTATTCCCTGAGATTTACAGGGCACACAAAGATCTCTGCAGCAGATGCCTTCACCCCATAAGATATTTAAAAATGCACTTTCCTGTCATTTAAGCAAAACAGATTTACTGCCACATTTCTCCTTGCTGCCAATTTCTTTGTGGTAGAGTTAAAAAAAAATGTATTAGTTGAGGCCCAGATTTTGTAAAACTCACTTCTAAATTTCTCGTAATGCTCTCAAATGTACTTGTGATAGAACTGCTAATCATATGCCTGAAGTGTTAAGATGTGGTGTTACTTCTTGTGATTCCACTTTCAGTGAGGTCATGGGTTGTGAAGTCACTTCCTGTGATGCAATGTGCCATGATGTCACTTGCATACTGCCTAACTTGGTTAGTCCCCCACTTCTTTTTTTTTTTTAGGGCTTGTGCCTTGGTTTTAGGATCTCACATATGAGGAACGATATTCTGTGTGTATGTATATTTACAAAGATCCTATGAAGGAGACTGTTGAAAATGGCCTTTTCTGCAGGGTCACCTCAAAATGTTTGCATATGGTACGATCTGCCTGTCTCTGTAATACATGTCTGGCGTGGGTAACAGCTGGCTTCCTGCATTCCCTCTACGACAGTCGCACACAAAGGAAGGATAGGTGTGAATAAATGGTCATCTGCATACAGATGTCTCATCCTGAGAAGATAGGAGAGAGGAGCTGACACCTGAAACGGCTGTGTCCTGTCCCCACGCAAAGGAGCGATTCCCCCCCATAGTGTGCCTGGAGCCAGCGCAGGAAGGGGGAACCTCTCTGCACTTCAAAGCTTTCTTCGAAGTCTCCCCCACTTCAAGGGCAACACTGGGTATAAGTACTGGATCTTTGACACTACCAAATCAGACACTTCTGGACCTGTAAAGAAAGAACCGGTCAGAAAAACTGCTGTGCTGCTACAAGGACTGTCACTCTGCCGGACTGCTGCTCTGGAAGAACTGCTTTCTGCTGTGCTGACCCGCTGCTCTCGGACCCTCCTGAGGGAGAGCTGTACTCTGCCTTGAACCCAGAGTGATCGCAAAGGGCTTGTTGGGTTGCCTCCTGTCGCTTGAGACTCAGGGATATCAAAGTCTCACCACCTGCTCTTATGCCTGGTCCATTGGAAGTGGACCCAGGAGCTTCTTTCAGTCGAACTGGCGCATCTCCTGCATGCAGGAAGCAGAACCGATGCATCGTCGCTGTTGCTGAAGCAGAATCGGCGCAGCACACAAAACCACTGCAGCACATCTGGACCCACTGCTTCTGAACCATCGCATCTTCGCCACTGCATGGAGAAGATCAACGCATCGCTCCTCCAGTGTGGATTAACCCGTGCTTTGGAACCACTGCACTCTGAACTGGCACCTCGCACAACAGACCAGACGCATCGCCACAGTTGCGTGGAGGAATCCGGCACAACACCCCCACTGCGTGGGGATCATCAACGCATCTTGAGCTGCGACAAGGATTAAGGTGCTTTTGCTCAGTGGGCCCTGCGTGGGTCCTGAAACAGGCCTGCGTTCCATCACAGGCGGCCTGAACTCTTGACTTTGATCCGGTCCAACTCGACCAATTAACTCTTTGAGCGCTATTTGCTTCTAAGCACTATTTTTGCATTTATTCTTTAAAAATTTATATCTCATTGAATTTTTGTCCTTTTGGTCTTCTTTTATTTATAAGATCAAAATCTATTTTTCTAACCTGGTGAAGTCTTTTTTGGGTGTTTTCACTGTGTTACTATTTGAAATGTTGCACAAATACTTACACATTGCCTCTTAAGCTATGCCTGACTGCTTTGTACCAAGGAACCAGAGGGTGAGCACAGGTTAATTTATATTGTGTACCTGACTTACCCGGACAAGGATTGTGGTCCTACTTGGACATGGTGCATTCCTCTGCCAGCTAGAGGCCCAATGTTTAACAGAGACTATAGTTAACTATGCATCAAATTCAAATGCCAATTCAACTTAGTAGCTTGTGGCTTTGTGCATTTTAAACGTCGCAAAACTATATTTGCCCTTTGACTTGCGTTAAAAGGATGCCACTGTAATTGCACATAACAGTGAGGTTTTGAAGGCCCACCACATGATAAGAGCCTCAGAACGAATCAAGTGCCTATGGTTTTGGATGCAAGTTCTGGAACGGGAACAATGTTTTCTTTGCTAGAAAAAGCAGTTAAGTATTTGTCTGGGACGTATTCAAACCTTTTGCTGTTTAAAGAACGGATACACTGGGACATGTTATTTTCCCAGGCTGAAATAATTTAATAAAGAGGCAAAAGAATTTGGACCTCCTGGTTACTCCATCAACAATTTAGTGCCAGCCCACATCAATGCTCTTCTGTTGCTGCCTAAGGTCAGGCATATACATCGTCAAGATAATGAGCTCTCCCAAGCGTGTAAACACATTCACTGCCCTACTAATATGATGAAAGCAGAGGCATTAACAGGGATGGATTACAAAGAGGCGCACTCCTACTGCGGTCGCCCAAACTGAAAAGGGTCTTTGAGGCTAAGAATACCCTGTTGGAGCTACGTGCATTGCCAGCTGTAAAGAAATAATTTGTTACATAAAATAAGAACCCAGGTTTTAAAGAGATATATATATAATTTTTTTTTTTTTTTACTTAAATACTGCCATTAGGAATGAGAAACACTTTTATACAGCTGAACAAATCATCTTTCTCCGAACCTGCACAAACAGGAATTAAAATAATACCACCTCAAAACTGTTTCTTGAGCCCTATCCGCGCGCACGCACGTGCTCAGAATCGGACGGTGGCATTATAGACGGGATTTAGTAGCCCATGCATGTGAGGAGGATATCTCAAGTCACCAAGGCGTTTTGGAAAGAGGTGCGCGAATAAAGACAGCAAAGTCTCACCTTTGTGTTACCTTGCAACTGTTTAGTGTGCATGTCTGATTTTGGGTTTAATATCGCGCAACGTTCATTATGAAAAATAAATCATTCGCCGTCAAAATTATTAACAGCAGTTACAGCTGGTTCCTGTGCACTTGTTTATTTCGCACCAGCTGTCACTGCAGTGGGGAAACCAGCATGTTGGGCCCTGTTGCATTATGGGACACGCTGCCAAAGCTCACATATCCTGCCCACTCGTCGCCATGCAGGTGCCATGTGGGCTCCTGGCTGGCGTCAAGAAACTGAGGTTCTAAGAGGCTTATTACACAACAGACTTTGTCGCCTTTGTCATTTGCAGAACCCTTTTTCATGGCTTAACATGCATCTGGGGCTCCCTGCCAAGAGCAGCCTCCTCAGCGAAAGGGCACATATTAAAAAAAAAAATCTGCTCTGCTCTTTTAATATGGATTTTATTTAAACAAGTGTTTTATCCTGAGCCACTAATGATACAAGGGAATAGACTGACTGAAATTAAAAGAATAGTTTGTAAGAATGATGGGAGAATACACCTGGAAGGTATTTAACCCCCTGAAAACAAACGGATTCAGTGACATTTGGCTAAAGGCAAGTTTGGAGTGTGCAGCTTGGTCGAGGAATACAAATTCCGATTAGCAGGACTTTATGAATTGGCCACAGAGGCAAAAGAGGCAGGATGTCCATCAGCAGGGTGGCACTGTCGGAATTCTCCAAACAATTGCCGTCCGGCTCTCTGGGCAGCTTATAGGTTCGTACTCCTTAGAGAGTTATTTTTAACAACAACTGAACCCTCAAAATAGGTTTTGAAAAAGATAGTGAAACCGAGACTTGAGGAGGTTCAGGACTCGGTATAGACTGATCCAGAAAAAATGCTGATGTGAATTGTCATCAGCCCCTGAATCATAGATTATTAGTCCATCAGCAGTGTAGGCACAGGAAGCACCCCTGGCTATGCACTTCGGATCAGAATACCTCCCTGGGCAACGACTTCAGGACCTTAACGTCTGGATGTAGATCTGTTGTGCTGTAGCCATGTTCGATGCCACGCCAACCTTCGCTTCTTCCTAAGATTTGATTTTCAATTAATTTTAGCTTTGTTTTTTAAACTGGTGAAAATGCAACTGATATAGTGAATGATACCCATTTCCCCCTCCAATGGAGATATGTGGTGTGGTGTCCTGTCCTCCCAACATACCCAGGGGACTGGATGTATTTTTGACCCCCACGAGTTTGCTTAAAGGCAACATATTGTTTAGTCTGTTCACCTTGCCCAAGGATGGGGTACGTGGTTATTTGTTTGCATTCCCATATTGTACAAAGAGGTGTGTAAGACCCTGCCTTTAGCCTTGCCCAACGATAGGGGAGTTTTCAGCCCTTATTCCACACTGCTAAGGGTGAGGGCGCGGGCGTCTTTCGATGCCCTCTGCCTTCCTTGATGGTGGGGGTGTATTTTGTGTCTTCATCCGCATGGCCCTAGCATGGGGGTATCTGTACCCTTTCCACATGCCTTGCCTAAAAGCAGGGGTATGCCATTACTTTACCCCTTCTTTTCCCAATGGCAGGGGTATGACATGTTCTTCAACCAACTTGCGTGTGCAAAGACAAGACAGACTTTGTTGGCTCTAAGAGAAGGAGGTGGTCATTCCTCCAACCTTTTGGAAAGGCAGGGGGGTGATTTTTAAAACCTTCTAGAAAGGCGAGTGGTGCCAAAGAGGCATACCCCTCACCTTTTTGCAAGGGGGTGGGGATTCTCTGTAAACCCCTCCTTGATCTTTGACCAAGTCAAGAGGTTGATCAACCACTTCACCCATGGGCAACGTGAAGGGGAGGCTGCTGCTAAACCACCCATCCGCCTTTGGCAAATTGAATAGTGTTCTCTACAAACCCTGCCTTCACCCTTTGGTGAGTGAGAGAGAGGCCATTTTCCCGCTTGACTTTAGTCAAGGCAAGAAGGGTTAGGTTGACAGTCCCACTGCACTTCGAGAAATGCAGGTGTCTCAATTGGGAACATGGCAAAGGAGTGGGTGCCAGCTCACCATCTCTTTTTTTTAACCATATTCCTTGACCTTGGGCATGGAAAGGGGGAGGGGGAATTTCCTTCCTCACCTCTGGGTAAGACAAGGAGGGTTGTTATAACTCCCCCCACCCCTAACTTTGGGCACAGGGGAGGGTTCTTTGTAAACCCCTCACCCCCTTTATTGAGAGGGGAAGGGGCCAATCCACCACCGGCTCCTTTTGGAAAGGCGAGGTCGGGAAGGTGGTATTAGCCCCCCTCTCCCCCCAACCCTTGGGCAAGGTTAGGGTTTTTTTTTCTCTTTAATTAAGGTTTGTTCTAACAACAGTAAAGAGTTACGGTTAACGGGCAGTAGGTCATGTATGTTAAGTTAAAAATAGCTGTAAACAAATTGACAACGCTCATATACACTGCACATAAGCTAGTAGATAGGATGTGAGAGGCGCAGCACAATACCTATATTGTAGGCAGTATTGATTGACTTGATTTTTTTGGTTTACATACTATTATCACCCTCGCAGTCATGCATTGGAGAGGATGTGAGGGCCACAATAGGCAAGCTGTCCAAGATGGAGTTTAGTCCTCTGGACCATTGTCGGCCAAACATGTTTGTATTGTCATTCAACCTAGTTCAACAGGGATCCGCATACTTAAGTTGGCTGACATTGTATTGCAGTAGATCAAAAGTCCTTAACGCAGGCCATCAGTGTCAGCAAGGGGGTGGGTGGGTTGGCACTCTCCAGCTACTCGCCATTCCACCAGGAGTAGAACCAATGCATTATATTTACTTACATGCGTTGGGATATTTTTTACATAGTCTAAAAGCGCAATTATGGGATCCGGTTCCACACGGACATCAGTCATTTTACTGAGAGGATCAGTGGGGTTTAGTGTAGCCGGTCCCTGCACTTGCAGGGGTATTTTTCCTCTCTCCCTTTGAAATGCCGAGCAGGGACGTTTGTACTTCAACCACAAAACCCCTCACCCCAGGGAAAGTCAATGGGGAAGGAAGACATGGTGTACAGATCCACAAGCTTTGCCAAGGAGGGAGGATACCGACATTTTATCCACCCCAGCTGTTAGGCAGGACCGGAGAAAGAAATAACTTCTCCAGACCCTAGGCAAATTCGGTGAGGGGGAGCTGTAATTAATATTCCTGGTCCTAACCCGACCAGGGGAGTTTGAGGCAGGAGGTTTCATTTATTTTAATCACTCCCAGGCCTCCCTGTGTCCGCCCCACCCCTGTTTTCCTTTGGTTTCCCTTAACTGAGCCGAAAACTCTTGTGAATGCTCAGTACGCATGCTCAGTGTGATGGATATGCAATGTAGCTCTATTTCCCATACATGTACAACGTTTTGTTCATGAAGTATGAAAAAAAGACATACTTCGTCATGCGCACTGTAAACATATTATGCTTTCCCCCTCCCTCATACCCACTCAAGCATGGGGCAAGTTGTGGTCAAGTGGGCGAATGCATCTTTGCAATATATATACACATTGTAGGAAGCTGGGTTTCTGTTGCAGTAACCCCCCTACTTTTTGCCAGACTACTGATGCATTTTGACGTGATGTGCCCTGGGTCCCTGCCAATCAGGTTCCCAGGGCCTGTGTTCTTTCCCATAACTATACCTTGTATTTGTGTCTCTCTCTCCTTTTTTTTGGGTGCAGAACAAAGTGAAGAGTCGACATGGCACACATCCCTGTGTGCCATGCCTACAACCCACTGCCCTGGCATAGGTCAGCCACCCCTCTAGCTGGGTGCACTATACCAGTGGTGAGGGTACAGGTGCATGAGCCCTGTAAACCTACAGTGTCTAGTCCAATTCTTAGACATTGTAAGTGCAGTAATGTGATTAGGAGTATATGGGGCAGGGAGTTGTCATTACGAACTCCACAGCATTATAATGGCTTTATTGAAAACTGGGAAGTTTGGTATCAAACTTCTCAGCACATTAAACCCACACTGATGCCAGTGGGGTATTTAATGAAAAATGGACTCAGAGGGCATCTTACAGATGCCCCCTGAAAAATGACCAGCCTCTGGTGGGTTCCCTGACTGGTACACACCAGCCTGCCACCACGAGACATGTTTCTGGACCCCTGGAGTGGGAGCCCTCGCTCCCTGAGCCCAGAAACGAAGCCTTTCCTGGATGGAGGTGTTAACACCTCCCCCAGGTCAGGAAGAGCCATCTGTGGTAGGGGAGCTTCAAAGACCTTGCCGCCTTTGCAATGCGACCACCAGCCTCTCCTGCTATCAGGAGTGGGCCCCCTTCCTGTCTCCCCTCCTTTTCGACAGGAAGACAGGCGGGAAAAATTAGCCAGCCCAGAAGGTGTGCCACCTCTGCCAACCTCACCCCTCAGGTGGGGGAGGCGAGGTGAAGCCCACTCTTCAGTGCCCACCATCTTGCAGATGGCAGGCACTCCCCAGTCAGGATTAGGGATGTGCCCACTCCCCCACTTGGGGTGAGCACACCAAGGGTGTAGCCACCCTAAGGTCAGTAGCCCATTGGCTACTGACCTCGAGACCCCTAAAACGCCCCCTAAATACAGTATTTAGGGGGCAGCCCTGAACCAAGAAGACCGATTCCTGCAACCTATGAAGAAGGTTGCAAGAGGACGCCCAGCATACGAAACTGCAGAGAAGAACTGACTTGGCCCCAGCCCTACTGGCCCATCTGCAGTATCCAGAGATCCTGCGCCAAAAGTCGCCTTGTCCTGCAGCCAGCGACCTCCAGAACCCCTGGGAGGACTGACTGCCTTAAACAAAGACCAGATTTACTGTGAACAGCAGCTCTGTTCAAAAAAACAGTCAAGAAAGACTCCGAGCCTGCTGAGAACAAAGAAACCAGACGTCTGGAACCACCACTACACCCGACGCCTACAGCCCGAGTCCGAGTGGCCCACCGGTCCCAGCGAGATCCCCCAGCGCTCCAGAGTCCGAGTCCATGTGGGTTAACCCCTCCAGGACTCCCAAACGTCACCTGCAGCCTCTGCACGGAGACCCCCCCCCCCAACCGCGGGTGGCCCAGTAAGGTAAAATCCAACCTCAAAAGACACCCCTGCATCAAGCCGCCCTGGAGAAAAGAACCAGAGGTGCACCTACGTCCCGAGCCCTCCAACTTACCTACCCAGCTGTTGGTTTCTCCCGGAAGTCTTCCTGGACCGAGCCTGCAGCTAAAAACCAAAACCGAAAATCCCCATTGAAAACAGGGCATTCGACGCCAAAACAGCACTCTGCACCCAGCCGCCCCTGCGCTGCTCCGGGTGTTCTTTAGGTGCTAACTCGGATCCCCCTTTCCCTGAGCCTAACACCAGTAGCTTTGCTGCCACAACCCAGTGGCCTGCTCGTGAGCAGCCACCAACTGGAGGCACCCTATCCCCCATTGGATAACATTGGGCCTCAGCACTCTGCACCCAGCTGCCCTGGTGCAGCTGAGGGTGCTTTGAGAGTTCATCCTTGACCCTGGGGGAACCTTTGTTCTAACCCCAGAAACTCAACCCCAAAGACCAAGCACTTACCTGTTAACCAATAACTTCATTTCTCTCAATAGGAATACATTGACCGTTTTCCCTTGAAAAATGTTTTAAGTGTGGAGTTGATTTGTATGAAAACCTGAAAAACTACAACTGTGCAAAACTGATTTTACTTACCTTTTCTCTAGGAAATGTCCCAGTGTGATATCTAGGCATATCACACTGAGTAGAAAAAGTAACTGAGACGTAATCTGAAAAGTAATTTCAACATTTTGACTTACCTGTATTTCAATCAACTGCATTTGAGCCTGCATTCAATCGTAAAACATTGCATAAGATTTTGCACAACATGTATGTCACTTACCTGTGCCAGGCTTGGCTTGGTTCTAGAAATAAAATAACCTAAAAATGTTTTTATACAAAACAAATCGGTCTGAGTTCAGTCTTTGAGTGTGTGACATCATTTGCTGACTGAGTGTGTACAACAAATGCTTAACACTACCCTCTGATAAAGCCTTACTGCTCGCCCACACTACCACAAATAGAGAGTAAGTTGCCATCTACTTTTACCTCTGCCTACCTTTGGGGTTCCACTGGACTCTGTGCACACTATACCTCATTTTGGTATAGTATATACAGAGCCAGCATCCTACATACATCCATACATATTATTGCATGCCAATGAAGATAAAAGCATCCCAATAACATGTTAGTTGGAACAAGTGTACTAATCAATGTTCATTCAAATCATTTAATACTAAGATGCTAAAGTACTAAATGAAGGATTATTACCACTATACAGCTTAAACGACATGAAAAAAACAAGAATTGTCTCAAAGACTCCATTACAGACACAGTTTACAGAGAAAGGCAGGGCGCCATACTTCGTTATTTTGATTTCATCTCCCTGCATATTTTCAAGAGTCAAGGGAACTCAAGTAGTTTGGAAGGGACCTGGGGTACAAGTAATTATAAAGGAACAATGATCCCTCACAACATACGTAATAGGCAGTAATGAACACAGAAATACAATGAGGTCTATGCTATAGAAACCCCAATGGAATTTGTAATTTTATTTAAATCAAAATAAAGAAAGCATGAAAAGTGGGACAATATTCAGCGAGAGAGGGTGTTTCCGAATCCAGGCATTGCTACGTATGGCAGAAATACAATCAATAATTAGGCCACAGACATAAGTAGTACCACTGCACATATTTACAATAAACAAACAAGTGAGTGTCAAGGTACTGAGGTCGACGACGTTTCATTCTCTAACATAATAATGGGATCATCATCAGGACACAACAAGTAATGCCTGAGAAAAACGCCTGCATGGTTCAAGACTGATTTGCATATAGCTGTGTCTGAACTGGGGTGGCGAAGTGAGCTAAGGAATGATGATGGATTCAACCCAGATCTGTGACTGGGGGTGAGGGTCTGAAAAGTTTCAGCGCTCTGTCCATCATCTCCTTGAGTTTGCTTTGTTCGTCCTAAGTTGGCAGGGTATGCCCAGACGTGGGTCCCTTGCTAACTTTGCCACTGGAGTCAAGCTAGTCTGGCTGATGAGGGGTGTTACCCCGAAACTGGTCCTAGGATGCTTGTTTCCGGTCCAGGGAAGACATGGCTTGGCAGTTCAGGCTGGACTGTTCCCATGAGGCACAGGGTCAAGACTGATTTGCATATAGCTGTGTCTGAACTGGGGTGGCGAAGTGAGCTAAAGAATGATGATGGGAAGTGTCGGACCAAGATGGCCGCTTGAGCTCTCGGCTCCGCCGCTACTATCCCCCCAAACCCAATATCCTGACGATATCCTGTCCCTAATGGTCGGCGATTGCAGCAGAAAGTGAGCGGTGCCGATTGACGTTGTCCCGACTGACGCCGCCCGGAGCTGAAGATACCGGTGCCGGTCAACTGGGCCTGTTCGCTGGTGCTGGACCGGGGACTAAGGTGAGGAGGAGGCGGCTGTGACGTGAACGGGAATCGGATGCCCGGACCGGAAATCGCAGGTCGGAGCGTGACTTCCCCACCCAGCAGAATCTCACCTTCTGAAGTGACACACGGGGCGCGGATGGGGCGGTGGTAGGATTCCTCCCCCCCCCTCTTTCTTGGCGGCCCGTTTCCTCCTGGACCGAGCATGGAGGTGGCAACACAGGCAACGCGATAGGCGACGGCGTGGGGAGGTCGGACCTTCGAGGACTGACAGGAGGGGTGAGAGCGACCTGCTTTCCATCTCTCCCCCCCCCCCCCCTCAGCGGCATTTGTTGGGGAGGTGCGACTGGGGCCAAGATTGACCTGCTTCCTTGCCTGTGCTCTCGCGTCGGCCTGACGGCGGAAGGTGGCGCCGAACGGACCGGGGAATGGATCGACAGTAGAGGTGACATCTACCTGTGAGGAGGCCGAAACTCCACGCGAACCACGTGCCTCCGGTGCCTCCCGCCCCTGACCGAGCGCCCGCGCTGGTCTGAACCACGCGCGGCGATTAGCCACAGTATTGACCACTCGGCTGCGCGCGGCAAGTGATCTGGACCGGACACTAACTAAGCGACCTGGGATACAGAGGGATAATGGCGAGTAAGGCAGACTCGGACAGGGGCCAGGCCAAGGGGTCCAGGGGGTCGAGACAGATCCAATCGAACAAACTGGACCGCTATACCCTGCCCAGAGGCTCGCCGACAGATCCGCATCATGCCCTTAGGGTGGGGGAGGTCTCTGCGAGCCCCACTCCGGAACTGACCCTGCAGGATGTCATGGCAGCCATAGAGGGGGTCAAATCATCCCTGGAACATAAAATGGACACCATCTCCATAGAAGTGAACCTAATCCGGGCCGACCTAACAAAGATGAACGAAAAAGTCAAATCCCTGGATATTAAGACGACCGGTCTAACGGACGACGTGTCGCAGCTCCAGCAAGAAGTACGCGATCTCAAATCCTTTTGTGAGACGGCCGAACGTAAACTTGACGACTGCGAAGGAAGGTCTAGGCGCAATAATATCCGCATTTTAGGGGTGCCCGAAAAATCAGAAGGGCCAGCCCCTGACTTGTTCGTTGAGGACCTTATCCTGAACCATCTTAAACCCAAGGGACTGGGGAATTTTTTACCATAGAACGTGCCCACAGGATCCCGGGTGGGCGACCCAGGCCCGGGCGCCTCCGCGCCCTCTAATTGCACGGGTCCTCAACTTCAGAGACAGAGACGCTATCCTGCAATGCGCCCGAGCGACACCCCCTAAGCTACGAAAATGCCGCCCTCTCATTCTTTCCGGACTTTACACAAATGGTGCAAAGGCAGCGTAGAACGTTTCTGGCCGTCAAGAAGAAACTCAGGGACAAAGGACTTAGGTACGCCATGATGTTTCCGGCGCGTCTACGTGTCGAGGACGGTGGAAGGGTATGGTTCTTCGAGAATCCTGAGCTGGCCTCAGATTGGCTGGACAGTCGATCCGCTGGTGACCCCCGGGGAAGTAGTCGAGATGGAGATCAAGCGTCACAGGAACGGGAGTGAATACTGATTAACAGGCAAGCGGCCTGTATGAACATAACCAGGTACCCGGGGTTTTAAGGCCCCACAGTCGGACGACAGTTTTATGGAACCGTGGCCATTCAGCAAGGCACTCCATGACATTATGGGAACAATTTATCAGTGACGAATGGGTTTGGGATAGTGGGAAGGGGCACCGACCTTTCTCCTCTTTACTACCTTTAGTTATTGTACGTTCTAGGGTATTGGGTGACAGGCACTCTGCCAGTTTGTAATGGGCAGTTCTAAGTCCAGAGAGCAGGGACGCAGGGAGGGGGTTGTTGGAAAAGGGAGTTGGGAGGGGTGGGTTGTTCTATTGTTAATTGTATATATCGATACATGATTTGTGTACGGATTGTTCTTTCGGCAAATTTTATAAACTGCATGACCAAGGCTCTGGGAGACACATACACTTATGACGCATACGCAGTGGGATAAAAGTGCGAAGATCCTGAGCTGGAATGTCAACGGGTTGGGGGACAAGGTTAAACGCAGTATAGTTCTCCAATATATTAGGAAGCAAGCTCCCGACATTGTCCTGCTTCAGGAGACACACTTGATAGGTAGCTCATGTAAGGCATTGTGTAGATCTGGATATAAATTAGTGGCACACGCAGGGTTCACCAAAGGCTCCAGAGGCGTGGGTGTAATGTTGAAAAATACCTTCCCGCTCACTATAGACCGCATTTGGGCAGACGACAGGGGCCGATACGTGGGTGTCACGGGGTCCTGGGAGGGGCGCACTACCACACTGGTCTCAATTTACGTTCCCCCTGGCCTCCAATCCACCACATTCCAGGACCTGCGGGCCACTCTCATCTCACTACCTGAGGGGGTGTTGTTGCTGGGAGGGGACTTTAATTCTGTGGGGTCGGGAGAGCTTGACCGCCATCCACCGCGGAAACTGGGGCCCTCGCATAACTGGTTGCCTGACTTTCTTGACACCATGGGACTAGTGGATGGCTGGCGCACATATAACCCTGACAGAATGCAATACACGTTTCACTCGGGGGCTCATGGCAGCTTCTCCAGATTAGATTACATCTTGATCCCAGCCCCCCAAGTCTCACATATCCATGAAATTAGACATCTGGCTAGGGGCATTTCGGATCACTCACCACTTTGGGTCCATGTGCTTCTTGATCAAGCCCGGGTGGGTAGGGTGGCCCCTATTAACCCCTGGCACCTTCGCAACCCTAAAATCCATCAAGAACTCACCAAAACAATTGATACATATTTTGCCGAAAACCTGGGCACTGTGGACTCCTCACAGGCGCTCTGGGAAGCATTTAAGACGGTGATTAGGGGAGAGGCCCTGTCCCTGATATCCGGACAAAAGAAAGAAAGATATAAAGAAATTACAAGAGTAGAGGATGAGATCTCTCGCCTAGAGAGAGAGATGGAGATGACGGTCACACCTGCCACAGCTCACTTGTTGCGACTCAAACAGGATGAATACAAGGCACTATTAACTGAAAGAGCGAAAGTGCTAGGGAGAGAGACGCTCGGTAGACTCTATGATCTCGGGGATAAAGCCGGGAAACTAATAGCCTGGCTTGATAAACGCGAATGGGCAAACAGGTTAGTCCCAGTCCTTCACGAGGCTAATGACACTGATGTAACGGATCCGCAGGACATAGCAAACTGCTTCGCCAGGCACTATAAATTAATATACTCTGCAGTGGCGTCTTATACTGAAGACGAATCTTTCGAACTACTGCGCGACATCAAACTTCCCACTCTTTCTTTAGACGATCAGCGTCTTTTAGATAGCCCCCTGACTAAAGAGGAAATAGCGGCAGCAATCAGGTCACTGCGGTCAGGAAAAGCTCTTGGCCCTAACGGCATCCCAATTGAATTGTATAAACTCAGCCCTGACAAAGTGTCAATTCATCTCAAGAACATGTTTGAGGAAAGTAGAGACATAGGAGTGCTCCCTATTGACCAACGTATAGCCAACATAGTAACCATACACAAGGAAGGTAAGCCCAAAACGGACTGCGCCTCCTATAGGCCGATATCCCTCCTCAATGCCGAAACCAAGATCCTTGCTAAAGTCCTCGCCACTCGTCTCATAAACGTAATTCCGGAACTGGTACACCCGGACCAGTCCGGCTTCATTCCACATAGGAACACGGCGTTGAACCTACGCCGTGCTCACGGTGTTCTGGGCAGAGTAGACACGATTCTTGAGCCAGCTGTCCTCGTGTCTTTAGATGCCACTATGGCATTCGACACTATAGAATGGCCTTATCTTATGGCGGTCCTCCGAAAGTTAGGGTTCGGCCAGGAATTCATGCGATGGATCCATCTTCTATATTCGGAACCCATGGCGCAAGTCGTGGTGAATAACAAAAAGTCAGATCCCTTTGCCCTGAGCCGGGGCACCCGTCAAGGGTGCCCACTCTCTCCCCTTCTTTTTGCACTGGCGCTGGAACCACTAGCCGCATGGATCCGCCAAAACCCAGTTATTCAGGGAATGCGGTGGTCACCCGACTGGGAGGACCGCATTTCGCTCTATGCGGATGATATATTACTTTATTTAACAGAGCCCAAAAAGTCTCTAATAGCAGTTCTAGACATCTTAGCCACGTTCGGTAAATACTCCGGTTTCCGGGTCAACTGGTCTAAATCCCATCTCTATGTTCTTCGAGGGGACTCCCCTGCGTTACCCCGAAACTGTCCCATCCAAGTAAGCACCACCGGGTTCAAATACCTGGGTATATTTCTTTCCCGGGATCCTATACTCCGCTATGAAAATAATCTTCTCCCTCCATTGCTCCGCTTGCGGCGAGACATTGCCAGCTGGAAATCCCTTCCCCTTTCCCTACTGGGCAAACTGCTCTTTTAAAATGATGTCCCTACCCCGTTTTCTTTATGTGTTGCAGAATACACTTGACCCAGTCCCTCCGAAATATTTCACAGAAATTGAAGGCCTCCAGAGAGACCTGCTATGGAACGGGCCTCCCCGTATAGCCCTGACTAAGCTCACGCTACAGTGGTACGATGGGGGCATCAGCCTTCCTGATATTAAAAAATATTACTGGGCGGCACACCTAGCAGCCATTAACCACAGCACATACGGAGAACGTGACAACCCGGGCTATCAGATGGACAGGTGGCTCCTCCCGAACGGGAGCTATAATCGACCCCTCTACGCGAAATCCGGCAGATCCAAGCTCACAGGGCCCACTGGCCACTCTGCTAAAGTGTGGCACGCAGCAAATAAATCTCTGGGGTGGGAGGGTAGATTGACATTGGCTACCCCCTGTGGGACTCCGCGAAGCTTGGTAACCTGTGGTCCTCGAAAGGGTTTTCTAAATGGGACCTGATCGGAATTTCACGGGTCGGGGATTTGTGGAAACAGGGTGAAGTAAAACCCTTTGCCGCCATTCAAACTCAATACGAACTTGCGGATGCCGAACTTTTCTGATATAATCAGATTAGCCACGCACTATGCTCTCTCATCCCTAGAGGCACATCCCTTCCTGACTCGTCCCCTTTAGAGGACAGAATATTAGATGGTCATGTTCCTGACAGGACTATTTCATTAATTTACAACAAATTGATACACCACATGGACGATCCTCTCCTGGCTTTGAAGGGGAAATGGGTAGCTGATGGGATGGAATTGGACGATGAGGACTGGCAGGAAGCGGTCTCCTCGCCCCGGGTGGTAGCTATTTCGGCCCGACTACGACTTGTCCAACTTAAAATCCTACACAGAGTATATATGACCGGCCCTCGACTGGTGATGATGGGGAGAGCCGAAACAGGGGACTGTCGCAGGAAATGTGGCCTCACGGGCACATTCATGCATATTATGTGGGAGTGCACCCTAGTCCAAAGGTACTGGAGAGAGGTACATGAAATTATGAGTACAGTACTGAATGTCCGTATACGCCCGGAGGCACGTAGATGCCTACTAAACATATGGGAGCCAACGGATCTCAACACACACCAAACGCAGTGGGCAACTTTGGGCTTCATGCTGGCAAAAAGAAATATCGCTCAGGCCGGGGGGGCGACGGCCCCTCCTACTTTAACTACTTGGGAAAACAACATGGACTGGTGCATGTTCAGAGAAAAGACAGTGTTTACTGCCCGAGGATGCCCCCGAAAATGGACCCACATTTGGTCACTGTGGAACGCTTATCGTGGCGATATCTGCACCCCCCCACAAACTGTAGAACCTGCTGATTGACTTCCCCATTGATTACCCCCACTGCATGTAAATTCACTAATGTACTGCCTTGATTGTCATGCATATTTTATACTGTATCGATATTGATGCCGCTATGTTAATGATTGTTTAATAAAAAGTTGGAAAAAAAAAAAAAAAAAAGAATGATGATGGATTCAACCCAGATCTGTGACTGGGGGAGAGTGTCTGAAAAGTTTCAGCGCTCAGGCCATCATCTCCTTTTGTTTGCTTTGCATGTCGAGGTGGGCAAGGTGATGCCACACGATGACTGTATAGGAAATCCAACCAAGGTTCAGTCTAGATGGGGGTAGAGATTATATACCATACATCAAGATAGAGAGTCTGGGCGATCGACTAGAATGAAGAGGTAGGTAACGGACACTGGGGAATTTTGCCGGAACAAGATCTGACTGGGAGAAGTCAAGTTGTGTGTCCGGAATGAGTGTTCAGTAAGGAATTTAATCACACAGAGACAAAAATCCGCCCGTAAAGGTTGCCTTATCGCAGCCTTTACGGGCTGATTTTTGTTGTTTATTGTAAATATGTGCAATGGCGCTATTTATATGTCTGTGGCCTAATTATTGATTGTATTTCGGCCACAAGTTGCAATGCCCGAGTTCGGAAACTCCCTCTCTTGCTGAATACTGTCCCACTTTTCATGGTTTCTTTATTTTGATTTAAATAAAATTACAAATTCCATTGGGATTTCTATAACACAGACATCATTGTACTTCTGTGTTCATTACTGCCCATTACTTATGTTGTGAGGGACCATTGTTCCTTTATAATTTATCTCACTGCATGGCTTAAAAACTTTGCACTCTGGTTATAGTAAGATACCTTTTTAGATACCTGCGTCACAGGGAAAACCAGCTTGGCATAAAACATGCATGCAAATCCGATGTGTGAATGTTCTATTACCACTTCCTAGTACCATTGTTGAGGGATGGAGAGGTATTATGACCCACTCGAGGCTTCGCGTCACTCAGCTCTTGTGAACAATTAACCTCACTACTATAATACCAAATCAAACGCTGTGCATTTACATATAAACCATTATATAAATATACACACATCATATTACGCTCAGCACAAGTGCCTTTTGGTTACTTTCGCACTATACGAATTCCACATATACTTGTGTACTTTTATTGCACCAAGAACAGTGTTTCAAACACTGGAGTAACCAGGGGTGGCTCCTCTGTTGGAGCAGTGGAGTGTCGCCCCACTTAAATTACCCCCAAAAGATAAAAAATAAAACGGTAGTTCATTACCATTTTATTTTTCATCCTCCCGTCCTGAACCGAGCATCAGGACAGGACGGGGCAGCTGAAAAATGACAGCAGCAGGGAGGAGGGTGGGCTGTTTGTGTACTTTTCGAAGTGCGCATGTCCCTTTGGCCGGCCGTCTTGCGATGGCCAGCCAGACATGCACAATTTGAAACCTCTAACCCAGCTGTCTAAGGGTTAGAGTACGTGCAGGCCTCCACTTGCCCGCACTGCATCCAATTCCCTAGAAGAGGTCCGGAGCAGAAGACGGAAGATGTCGGTTCAGGTAAGTTGTTTAATATTAATATTCGCGGGCGCGTCTGCCCCTACTGGGAGTCACAGAAGAAATACAATGCCATTTGATACATATTGCATAATTTCTGTGAAATAAAAATTCGTCCAATGGGAGGCCTGTCTCACTCCAAGCACCACCCCTTCAGGTAATTGACTTATGCACAGTGCATTTAGATGATGACAGTTCAAAATTACTCTGAAAACCGGTATCTTTATGTGTTTTGCAATCATCCTCCTCATGAAAAGTGAACAGTCTGCGCATTTTCAGGGCTCATTGTCAGCAGTACCTTGCAACTGCAAATTAAAAAATCAAAAACCTCTAGACATTGTGTTTTTAATAAAGTAAAACATGTTTTTACTACAGTCCCATCTTCTGAACTCCTTAATGATACACGATTCCCTGCTTTTTACTATTTGAAAATTACACGAAATTAGGTGCAATTATCCAAAAGGAAAATCCGCCATTTAGAGCTATATTTTAGCACTCTGGTTGTTCACATTGTTCCCGTACTGCCACATGTATTTTTACCATGAACAGAGATGTAATTATGTGGCTGGTGTAATGGCATAATTTCAGGAATTTCACGTAACAACGCCAAATTCCCAGAATTACACTGGCATAATTTTAATTTTGCCCTAGCCTATACTTTTTACTACAATCTAACAGTAGAGCCCACTATTTCTCCTAATATTTTTAATACATTTCCCTGTTTGGGAAAAACACACTTATTGTCAGCGGTGCCGACAGGGAACGGCGGTGGCAGGGCAGGGGGGTTGAAAAAAACATTTAAAAAAAAACACTTACCTTTTCACGGCCGCCATCTCTCCTCCGTTGTTGCTTCTCTTCCTCACGAGTCCCGAAGCAGGAAGCACACAGCCTCCCCTAAGCCAATAACAATGCAGCGTTGTGATTGGTCTGAGCGCTGCGGTTCGGCGCTCAGATGGGGACTGGGAGCCTGTGCATGTTCTCCACCCAGGCTGTGTATTACAGCCCGTGGTGAATATGCTAAATGCGCATGACTGTTTAGCTGGCCCAAGACGGCTGGCCAAACCGTCATGCACACTTTTTGTGGACAAAACACTCCTCCTACCTGCGACACCAGCCCCGCCCTAACCTAGCCTTGTAGCTACGAAAAATAAAATGATCATAACTATGTTATGATCATTTTATTTTAATTTTTTCCACTGCTATAAGAACAGTGAGGGGCGCTCCTCCGCCTTAGCGGAGGAGCCGCCCCTGCTTTTTATCCTAACTGCACCACAATAAACATGCAAGGTAAAAAATAGATAGCAGGTAACATGTACCTTATTCCTATCGCCATCTGTGGGTTCTGGGGACATTTACAAAAACTTTGGCCCCCAGTTAAGATGACACTAGAACCTCTGGAATATGGAAAATAAAAACTAGGGGTGTGTGAAATTTGTGTAATTTACTTTAGAGTAACTACGCAATAATTCTAGAAAATTTTGCAAAATTATGCTTCATTACCTGAAATCCAAATCCATAATTTAGCACTAGATTTTAGAATGAACGCGTTGTTTCATCAATGTTTTATGAGATGACGGATTTTGCTGCAAAAATAAAAGTGCAAAAAACACAGGTGGTTCGAGCAACATCTGCTTGTTTTCTGGCCGTTCATGTTATTCTCGAGCGCTCATACCATGAACAGTGCGCAATTAACTGATGTGGCGAAATTTTGGCAATTTACGTAAATTATTTATGTGTAATTTAAATTTCGCCCAGGCCTAACAGTTATCACTTTTTTTTACATTGTTGTTCACACTAAATAAATAAAATTAAAAATATAGTACTTAGGCTTACCTTAGATCTAAACAGGGTGAACTGGAGCCAGTTTGGACTAAGATTAGTCTCTCCTCCTTCAATGCAGACCTGCAAAAGCGGCAAATATATTTAATTCCCGTCCAAACAACTTAATCCAGATAAACCTTCCCCTACGAACATTGAACTGGATGAAACTATAAAATGTGTATAACTTCAAGTTTCATCTTATTTATCTATACATTTTGTCCAACCAGTTTAAGAGATTAATCATAAGTGTTGATTGGGTGCAGAACAGTGGCTGAAGCGATTCAGAAAGGCAAAATATCATGATCACAAACCAAAATGTGTTCCGATTATTTAAGCAAGAATTGCTGGCAACACTCGTCTATGAAAGACGCATTAATCTGTAATTATTTTACCTAAAACTACGACTTGACCACAGACCTTACAATAGGCAAAATTACAGTCTACTAATATAATGACTGCAACCAAAAAACAACATATTTATTTATTTTACTCTGGCAGCGAAAGCGCCAACGCAGCCATATTTAGGTCAGACATTCCAAAGGAAAGGCATTTTTTGTTTTCTTCATAACTTTGCTGTCGTTCCACATATCTGCACAAAACGTTTCAAAGAAAACCTTAATCTTCTTTGGCTCTGTTAAGGAAAGTTTCGCGCTGATTTGTCAAGCGGAAGCTATGAAAAAAGGGAGGGTCCCAGAACGTTGATTTCCTATTTTAATTACCATAGGAAAGTTTGCACTCGGATACACAAAAACAGCAATGGAATTAGACCAAATCTGGAAGAAAGTCAGAACTGGACTCAGAAAGCGTGCTTTTTCTTATTTGGTGTTCAGTAGTTTGAGATATTAGTGTTTAAGAAAGGAGCACAGGTGTGCATGAAGGGGCTACCTACAAGAAAAAGTTAGTGGTATCAGGACTGTCAGTGTCCAGACATGTTAAGTGTTCTCAAATGTCTTCCTCATCCATGTTTCTGAAAAATTCTGACATGCACATTGAAATATGCATTTTCAACAGCTACAGTATCAGTTAACTCCCTAGTGCAGCTTCTCCACAGAGTTATAATGAACTACTAGAGCACTAACATTTTGTATTGAAGACAATAGTGAGGCAGTCCTGAATGTCATTTTGTTGGAATAGAAGCTGTTCAATGTAAAGCCTTTTCTGAGGAGATGGCTGAAGTAAATGAGCGTTGAGATGTTAATGTAGGTATGAAACCAGCAGGTTAAAAATGTGAGGGAAAGTAGGGGTTTTTCAGTAACTTAAAGCATAACAACTTTAAGAGGCTAAAAATAGAGAGATGTTTGCATAAGCACCCCCCTTTCCACATCAGTTAATTCACCTTACCACAACGCCCTAATTTTAAAATAATAACAAATTTTGGTGACAAAATTTGTGGGCAGTGGGTGTTGGCCGCCCAAAAAGGGTCGGGTAAGGGCCTGCCTGTGAGGGCCAGCCTTGCTGGCAATCCTCGCTATACACTGCGCATTGGTGGTTAGATGTCTTTGAAGGGATGCCTGCAGAAGACTGGGCACAGGCCAGAGGCTGATTCACACTGTGCATGGCCAAAGCAAGGGGTTGTGACCAGGACTGGCCATGAGGCCAGGCCCTGTAGCTAGCACCCACTGCACACGATATAAGGCCTTGCGCTGTGGGGGTTGGGCACTGGGTCAATTTATAATAGGATTTAAATTCACTGGAGAAAAAAACAAATGTCAAAGTGACGCTATAGTTAAGTGGTGAACTGACACGAAGCAATGTTAAAAAAAACAGAAATTCACCGGTTATAACTTAGTCAATTAACTATAACTTGTGCACCCATCATGCTCTGCTTGTGACCTCACATATTACATCACTCACAACATGTTACATGACCTAACTGATGACAACTCCTTAGATTTAAAGAAAAATATTGCTCAATATACTAATGAGTACAGCGGTCTTCAATGTAATATAATGAAGATAAAAGCAGTGCATGATCGGAGCACAAGTTATAGTTATAAACGAAGAAGTTACTTACCTTCGGTAACGCTCTTTCTGGTAGAGACTATATGGCCGCAGATTGCTCACCTTTCGAATATTTCTCAGACATCAGACTTTATCTAGAAGCTTTTTAGCAGTACTTCTGCGAGCAAAAGGTGGCATTGTGCGGCTCCGCACGGGCGTCGTTCCACACCGGAAATGACGTGCAGAGTCTAAATAGGCACCGCTCCCTCGCGCTGACACCAGGAGCTTTCGAGACTGTCTGCACCCCCTGACGCAGAGCCCCAAAAGCAAATTAGTAGACAGCGTACAGATTCTTAGACTTGGGGTCTTATTAATGGGTAGAGTCCATCACAGAACGGGAAGGTTGGGGGTAGAGACCTGGAGCCGCAGATTCCTCACCTTTTGAATAGATACCAAAGCAATACCAATTCCGAGGTGGGTCTGCGAATGGAATCAAACCATCAAGTCCAGCAGGGCCGAGTGTGCTAAATGACCCTCTCGGCAAACCAGACTATCCAGACAATATTGCTTTTTGTATATAAGGCGGGATGCCCACGTAGCCGCCTGCCAAATGTCCAGGACAGGGACTCCGCATGCTAACACAGTGGTAGCAGCTTTGGCCCTGGTAGGATGAGCACACAGCTATTCTGGAGGCTGCTTTCTGGCCAATGCATAGCAAATCTTAATGCAGAGCACGATCCAGCCAGAGATTTTTCTCTACTGCACTACCTTGCCTTTTTTTGCTCAAGAGAACCCCACAAAGAGCGGATCATCCACCTGGTGGCCTTTGTATAAGCTATGTAGAAGCTCAGATCTTTCTTGAGGTCCAAGCAATGAAGTCTCTCCTCCTCCTTAGAGATGTGAGGCAGAGCACAGAACACAGTCAGGGTGATGATTTGACAAACGTGGAATGGCGTTACACCTTTAGGCAGAAGGAATGCCAGTGTCCGCAGAACTAATTTGTCTGGGATAAAGGTAGTGTGAAGTGGATGATTGACACAAACAGCCTGAAGCTCACTCACAGTTCGTAAGGAGCCATAAAGGACAGCTGTGAAGCAGCTGGAACAGCGTGTGCATCAGAAAAGTAAGGACCAGATTAAGTTCCCATTGGGGCATTACTAAGTGAGAATTGGAAAACATGTTGTAGGCCTTTCAAAAATTACAGCACAACTGGTGACTTAAACAATGAGGGGTGAGCAGGCAAATGCAAGAAGGCAGAAAGATATCCCCTAACCGTGCCCAGCACAAAACCTTGCCATGCGAGAGACAACAAGAAGAAGTTACTTACCTTCTGTAATGCTTTTTAGGTCGAGCCTCGAGTAGCGCGCAAGCGCTGCTTAGAGGCGAAGACTTATTGTAAGTGAGTTTTCAAAGCAGTCCAACAAACGCTCGTGCGTCGTGGCTGGCCTTTTGAGATGGTACGCGCGGCAAACATGTGTTTCCAATTATCGTGCCCAGACGCGGGCGCGATAAGTGGAAACACATGTCTGCCGCGCGTACTCATCCAAAGGCCAGCCACGACGCACGAGCGCTTTTGGGACTGCTTTGCAGGCTGCCGCGCCGCCGCCCCCGCTCCTCCGTGCTTGTTTAGGGTCGCTGGCATGGCTGACTGCTGCTTGTACCTTGCCACGCGTGACTGACTTCCTGACAGCTTTACAAGTCATTTAAGAAATTAAACCGGCCAAGCCAGATGACTTATCTGCTTTTACTTGATATTTATGTGGCAGGCTGAAAGTGACTGACTCCTCCCTTGTCCTACCGGCCTTTTGGAGGCAGGCAGACCTCACCTATGAATGGCTGCAAGCAATGAAGGACGCGCGTGGGCGGACCAGCGTGTGGCGGCCGGAACCCTATAAAGCACCAACGAGGCATCCCATATCTAACATTCTATTTATTTCATCCCTTGAACAATTAATCCCTTACCTGTTTCGAGCTTGCTTTGGACATTTTCTTTCCTCCTTTCTGGATCAAATGGATGAGAAATGCGCGCAGTTTAATAGCTGGATTTTGTACACATAATAGCACGCCAGTGAAGGGGAAACCGTTTTACGCGATCCACGCAAAATATATTTCGTTAATTCTCATCTCGGGGCAGCCATTTTCTTCCTCTTCAGACGAGTTTGGGGTCGGATTTCGCTCCAATCATTTTGCTTTTAATGGCTGAGGGGGAAGGGTGGGTATTCTTTGTTTGAAAGACAGCACTGGAAGAGGGAGGGGTAAGTGGGAGGCGGTGGGGGAGGGTGTATTATGCACAGCAAATAGGAACCACAGATGCTTTTCTGCTATCCATTATTTCAGAAAAACTAAGCACATTTATGTTTTAATCTCCTAGACAATGGATGCCCCACGTAGGCGCAGGGAGACAGATTATCATAAATTCCACATCAAATACAGTTTTATAATAATTAATTTAAATTGAACTCATTAGGTTAATATATAATTCGCATAGCGATGATATCGTAATCATAATGCAACATGCCATCCATTTCCGGAGGATATACATGAAGTCTTCATTTCTGTCCGAAATGTAGCGTGGTATTTCAATCCATTGCAAGGAGCCTGTAGGATATTTTTTGTTATCCATATCAACAACGGGATTTCGCATGTCATTCACTGCACAACACTGCCAAAGGGCCTTGTCACCGGTTAACTATAACTAGTTATGCTTTTTAGACAACAGCACTGTGGTTTATGGGACTTGTAGTTTTGCTGTTCTCATAAATCCTATGTGGGGAGTCCGGTTGCATTAACAGGAGATGAAGTGAGACCAGTTAGCAAGACACAGATATTCCCTCGAGATGAGGGAGTCGTGGATCGCTAATGAAGCCGGGGGGCGGAATCCTGTCCGTTCTCGGGGAGACTCGGGTCTTTGCAGCTGAAGGATGAAGGTTATTGTGTAACTTCCTTTCCGTCGTCACACACCCAGAGTCATACATTTTTTCCAGTCATCTGGTCTAGGGCAGGGGTCGAAGGTGGGGGGGGGAGTAGGGGAACTGTGGGCGGAGAATCAGAGGGCGGGAATAACCCGTGGATTGGGTCAGTGGGCGGAGTCAGAAGTGTGGCAGAAAGAGCAAAATATCCCAATTTTTAGGTCTCGGCCTGCACCAGCGCTTGCGCTGGTCTGGCCGAGAGTTTTAGTAAGCGGGTTTTGGAAGTGCAAACACTGGCTTTCGGCTGGCGACCAGCTTGAGTTCACGATGGCGTGCACGCGCAGCTGCCATGTGGGTTTCCTATCTCGTCCTCATTTCCTCGTCATGGCTCATTAACTCTCTGGACTCTGATGTTTCAATCGCAGCAGCAGCTCACATTACCAACTGAGGGCCCTGGACTACAGTCACATGAAAAACAAAAGCGATTAGCATTGAAATGCAAGCTTTTTTTGTCTAGTTAGAAATATTGCTTCGGTGGGTTGATTTCACCTTATATCGCTATTTGTTTTATATTGGGAGTCACAGCCTAATTACCAGTATTTTTGTCTCTCACTGTTTTTAAAAAAATATTTATTCGCGTAAAGCACAAAGCTATATTTAAGGTTACTTTTTCCGCGTCACTTCTTCACTCTATTTAAACTCCACCCCCCCACTTATTGTCTCTCTCCTTCTCTCTCTCTCCCCTCTCTAATTCTCTCTCTACTTAATTAACTCTCCCCTCTCTATCTTTTTTAGCCTTTCATTCTCTCTCACCCCTTTATCTGTTTCTCTTTCAAACTCCTTCATTCACTCCCTCTCCCCTTCTTTCTCTCTCTCTCTATCCCGCTCCACTCTTTATTCTATGTACACCCTTTCTCTCTCTTTCTCTCTCACCACCCTCTCTAATTGGGCATTATATCTTCACTCTATCTCTCACTCGGCAACACCACAGCATCACTCAGCGCAACCACAGCATCAATTAGAGCCAGCACAGCATCAATCAGAGCCAGCACAGCATCACTCAGCACCAACACAACATCTCTCAACGCCATCACAGCATCACTCAGTGCAACCACAGCATCACTCAGTGCAACCACAGCATCACTCAGTGCAACCACAGCATCAGTCAGTGCAACCACAGCATCAGTCAGTGCAACCACAGCATCACTCAGCACAACCACAGCATCACTTAGCGCCACCACAGCATCACTTAGCGCCACCACAGCATCACTTAGCGCCACCACAGCATCACTTAGCGCCACCACAGCATCACTTAGCGCCACAACAGCATCACTCAGCACCACCACAACATCACTCCGCGCCACCACAGCATCACTCAGCACCACCATAGCTTTACTCAGCGACACCACATCATCACTCAGGGCCAACACTGCATCACTCAGCACCACCACAGGATGACTCAGCACCACCACAGGATGACTCAGCACCACCACAGGATGACTCAGCACCACCACAGGATGACTCAGCACCACCACAGGATGACTCAGCACCACCACAGGATGACTCAGCACCACCACAGGATGACTCAGCACCACCACAGCATCGCTCAGCACCACCACAGCATCGCTCAGCACCACCACAGCATCGCTCAGCACCACCACAGCATCGCTCAGCACCACAACAGCATCGCTCAGCGCCACCACAGCATCGCTCAGCGCCACCACAGCATCGCTCAGCGCCACCACAGCATCCCTCAGCGCCACCACAGCATCACTCAGCGCCACCACAGCATCACTCAGCGCCACCACAGCATCACTCAGCGCCACCACAGCATCACTCAGCGCCACCACAGCATCACTCAGCGCCGCCACAGCATCACTCAGCGCCGCCACAGAATCACTCAGCGCCGCCACAGCATCGCTCAGCGCCGCCACAGCATCGCTCAGGGCCGCCACAGCATCACTCAGGGCCGCCACAGCATCACTCAGGGCCGCCACAGCATCACTCAGCGCCGCCACAGCATCACTCAGCGCCGCCACAGCATCACTCAGCGCCAAGACAATATCACTCAGCACCACCACAGCATCACTCAGCGCCAAGACAATATCACTCAGCACCACCACAGCATCACTCAGCACCACAGCAGTATCACTCAGCAACACCTGAGTATCATTCAGCATCACCTCAGCATCACCTCAGCATCGTCTCCGCAACAGTCACCACCACTACCACCTCAGCATCACTCAGCACCACCTCAGCCTGCTCTCGGAATCTGGCATCTGTTGATTCTCCCCTAGCGTCTGGCCGCTGCTAGTGTTATAATACAGGTACTAGTTCCCAACCTTCACCCTCCGATTGTTTATGCCCCCTCAAAAAAAAAGCTTTAACAAACAACCATTGCAATAGGCAGAAACAAGTTGCCAGCATTGCAAGAACAAAAGAAAACTGAGGACATTTTTTATTGTAAATACTTTTTTTAATATGGTCGTTCAGTTTTACATAATGCCTTCTTGGTCATATATAAAGTAACAAAAATGCTTCTGACACTTTTTTATTATAACTTTTCAGCATGCCGCACAGCAGCCACACTTCTCTACAGCACAGCTTGAAGACATTGGCAAAGTCAATAGCTCTGGCTAAACACTTATAAGGCCCCAAAGGCGAGACCTATTGGCTATGCCAATGCTTGTTCTGGTAGAGAGTGAGACTATGTAACCGCAATTCCTCACCTTAGAGTATTCCCCCAAGAGTCAGGCTGGATCTGGAAAATCTTGAGCAGTACCTCTGCACACCAGTAGGTGGCATCGATCAGCAGGGTGTCAGCCAAGCCAGAAGTGACGTGCATGGTGCGATATAGGCACCACCCATGCGCGCCGACATCTGGTTCTTTTGTGCCTATTTCCATGACAAAAACGGGGAGCCAGGGTACAGAAGCTAACAGGAGCTTAAGTTTGAAGCCCATTTTGCAGAGCGGGGAGGGTCTGTAAAAAATCTGCAGTTAGACTCTACCAGAAGAAGTGTTACCGAAGGTAAGCAACTTGTTCTTCTGTGCACTAGATCAAACCAAGAAATCCTGGAGGACCGAACAGGCAAAATGCCCATCCCGACGGACCAGACTGTCCATGCAGTAGATGTCCGGGCCAATTTTTTTTTTTTTTTTTAAAGGGAAGGGAGGCCCCCCTCCTGAGGCTACTTATTCCCCAGAAACCCCATCCCCCAGGGCTGATATGTAAAAACAAAGTGAAAGAGGCTGCATAGCTCCCTTGAGCTTTAAAAAGGCCATTAGGACCATATCCTAAATTATAAGGGAAGATGGTTGCGTACCGCCCCAAGCCTTTAATGGCCCTGGAGGGCCATTCTCTGGGATCAACTCACCTACTGTATCCCGGAGGAGCTCACCCCAAGCAGACAGTAGTTTCCCTGACCGCAATACTGCGGGCAGGGAATGTATTTGCTCCCGTCTGGGGGGAGAATTTTGAAATCTCCCGCCAAATCGGAGCAAACACTAAGTCTGCTCCCAGCCGGCGGGAGCTTTTTACGTCTGCTCCTGCCATATGGGAGCAGACTTGTGCTCCGTTTTCCTGCCTCCACTGATGCGGGTAGGGAAACAGAACCCATATTGCTCTCACCTGGAGAGAGCTTCATAAATAGTTGCTGCCTCCGTGCGGGAGCAATGTTGGCTCCTGCACAATGCAGGGAGTAGGCTGGAGCCTTGAGGGCCTGGGGCTCTCCCCGCAGCCCCCAATGTGGTGTGTGCCCTGGGTGGGCACTGGGGAACCCACCTATCAATAAAGGCCCAGGGCAATGGGGTTCCCGGGACCATAAAAGGATGGGGGAAGGAGGATGCGAGCTATCCTCCCATTTGTATAAAAATGAACAGCCCATGGGGATGGGGTCCCTGGAGCCTAATAATGCTCGGGGGTCGTGTTCCCCTATCCTTTATTTTAATTATATTGTGCCCCAGGGGGAAGGGGTCCCTGGGGCCTATTAGGGATCAGGGAGGGGGGGGACACGTGGCCTCTCCCCTTTTTTTTATTGTATTTGGCCCAAGGTGATGGGGCCTCTGGGGCCTATTAGAGTTCAGGGAGGTAGGCTGCAACCCCCCTATAGAATTTGGCCCCAGAGGATGGGGTCCCCACGGGACGCGCTGAGGTCTGTGTTTGCAGCTTTTAGTTTTTTGACCATTGTGTTTCCATACTTTTATTCCCTGCTGTGTGTTTATTTTATCTTCTCCGATTACATTTTGAGGGGCTTGGGGGTCCGTTCTGGGGCAATTCTTCCGGTCTTGTGCCTCGTACTCCACCTGATTGCCGCCGAGTGCCTTCCCACTTTCTCCTGATCTCCGCCCCGTTCCGCCACGGCTGTGTGCCGATTGAGCGGAGGGCGTGTCTTTCAGGGTCAGCTGGGCCGGCGTGCACTTGTGGCATTTCCGGGTTGTTGCATTACTTAAACCTATGCACTGGCGAGCGCGCAGCGGGCGCGCCCCGAAGGCGCACCAAAGGCAAGCCCGTCTGCGCCCGGCCATCGCCAGACGCCAGGCATGCTGCTGGTCCGCACAGAGATAGGGTTACCTACTCTATTGCGGATCTCGTCAGTATTCAGAGGGTTGTTGCGCCCCTGCAGACATCCTCCATGTACCATTCTGGAGGGCCCTTTTTGCTGCTTGCATTGTGGTTTCAACTCCTGGGTGTCCGCGGCCTCTGCCCCCTTAGTTTCTGCCCCTAGTACTAGCCCCAAAATAAAATTGCTTATTCTAAACTGTCGTTCCCTAGTAAAACATCATGCTGATGTTTACGACCTGTTATTGGATGAAGCCCCTGACGCCCTCTTTTTTAACCGAGACGTGGTTGTCTGATGACAATGTGGTAGAACCTAGCTTGGCGCTCCCCCCGGGTTTTAGTATCAAGATGCTTAACAGAGGGTCTAGAGGGGGTGGCATTGCAGTTATTTTTAAATCTTCTTATCTGTGCTCCTTTGCGAGGGAGCCTCTCGCTGGGTGCGAAGCTGCTCACTTTGGGATTTCTTTAAATGCTAACTATACGCTGTCAGGCTTATTGATCTACCGTCCGCCTGGTCCCTTCAAAGAGTTCAGAATGGCTCTTATTGACGCTGTAGGGCCTTTAGCCATGAGAGCAGCAAACTTCAGAATCCTTGGGGATCTGAACTTGCATCTGGATAATCCTCATGATGCGGAGATGGGCAACTTCTTGGCCGATCTTGCGGCGTGCCAACTTTTCCAATTGGTGCAAGGGCCCACGCACTCTGCTGGCCATTTGTTGGATCCAGTTTTTACCATTCTTACTCTCCTGACTGTCCACTCTCCCTCCCCGATGTGTTGGTCGGATCATCCTCTCAGAACAATGACACTCCCTGGGGTTATACCTATGAGTAGAGAGCCTCAGAAACGCACACTTAGGCGCCCTTGGCATAAACTTAATATCACTCAACTTAATGATCTTCTTTCCTCTTCCCCGCCCAGTCTTCCAGCGGATCCAGATTCTGCTGATAAATCATTGTCCGACTGGATCTCTGGTGCTCTCGACTCTCTCATTCCAGTAAAATGGTCTAAAAGCCGCAGTAACAAATCCAGTCCCTGGTACAACGCTAAGCTCACTTGCTTGCGCAAAGAGTGCAAGAGGTTAGAGAGAGCATGGAGAAGGAGTTATGACCCGAACTTAAAGAAGCCCTATAATACAGCTATCAAGCTATATCATAAATCTATTCAGTCGGTACGGGCTACTTATTATGCAGAGGAGATCAAGAGCAGTGCTAATGCATCCAAAAGTATCTTTTCGATACTGAAAGAGCTGAAATCTTCCACTGCCCTGATTGCCACTCCGATTTCATCTGATGAGCAATGTGATGCTCTGGCCTTCTTTGTGGAGAAGGTGGAGAAGATTTATAATTCCTTCCCTCAGGTTGTGCCTGATTCAGACCTTATGGCTCGCTCCCTTACTCCTTACACTCTGACTACTTTTCCTGACATCTCTCATGAGACATTGTCTGTGTTATGCAGCCAAGTCAAGTCTGGCTCCCCGTCCGATCCTCTTAAGCCGGCCTATGCGATGAAAATTTTACCTGTGCTCATTCCTCCACTGAGCCATGTGATCAACTTATCTCTCTCTACGGCCATCGTACAGAGTACATGGAAACACGCTAGGGTGGTTCCCCTGCTAAAAAAACCTAACATGGATGCGGCTAAACCGGAGAGCTTCCGCCCCATCTCCCTCCTGCCCTGGGTCTCTAAACTCTCTGAGGTCTACGTCAATACCATCTTGACGGGGTACCTGGAGGAAAATAATATACTGGACCCCTCCCAGAATGGTTTCCGTGCGGGCCACAGCACAGAATCTGCCTTTCTTGCTGTTACCGAACATCTGAGATGGGCCTTAGATGAGGGTCGTACGTCGGCACTGATTCTGCTCGATCTCAGTGCCGCATTCGACACGGTCTCCCATCAGATCCTGTTAAGGCGTTTGGAGGAGGTGGGCATAACGGGCTCCGCCCTGGACTGGTTTGCCTCCTTTCTTTCCAGAAGGACCTTCCAGGTTGCCGCTCCTCCCTTTACCTCCAGAGTTTTTGCCACCAAGCAGGGTGTACCGCAGGGCTCTGCTCTGAGCCCTACCCTTTTCAATTTGTACTTTCAACCGCTGGCGAGAGTGGCCAAGAACAGAGGGCTTACGGTAGTGTTCGTATGTAGACGACACTCCGTTGGTAGTCACACTCTCCGATGACGCTACCCGGGACGCTTGTAAGTTTCGTAGCGATCTTGAGGCTGTTTCGGAGTGGATGACTGCCAACTGTCTCCAGCTCAACGCCAGCAAGTCTGAGGTACTGCTGGTTGGGAGAGATGCGGAGCTGTGGAGTGAGCACTGGTGGCCTGCTACGATGGGGCCAGCACCTGTTCCCAAACAGGTGGTAAAAAACCTAGGGGTCTGGATAGACACCGTCCTTTGCTTTCGAACCCAAACCAAGAAGGTGGCAGGGACTTGTTTTGGGTTACTGCGGGGGCTCAGACCTCTGTTGTTTTTTTTTTAATCCCCCTATTAGGCAGGTTATTGTCCAGGCCATGATCCTGTCAAGACTGGACTATGCCAGTTCCCTTTATCTGGGGGTCAATCAGTCTGAGATGGTCAGACTACAAAGGGTTCAGAATGCAGTGGCTCGAGCTCTCCTTGGCCTGCCGAGGAGGTGTTCTACTTCTAATGCCATCCGCCGCCTCCATTGGCTGCCCACTGGCCAAGCGTTTAGAGTTCAAGGCCCTCTGCATTACTTTTAAAATCCTTAATTTTTCATCTCCATGTATCCTGACCAATCTTCATACCTTCTATACTCCCTCCCGCCAACTTCGTTCCATGGGACAGAATCTTGTGGCTGTCCCCAGGGTGAGGAGGGCTCGTGCTGGAGGGCGCTCCTTCCGTGTGTTGGCCTCGAAGCTCTGGAATGCGCTTCCCATTTCTATTCGCAGTATAAAGTCCTACCTGCCTTTCCATGAAGCTGTGAAAACATTCCTCTTCCCTCCGTTATAAGCTGTTTTGCTCTGCTACCAGCTTTGCAGTTTTCTGTTTTCAGCGCCGGGACGCCCCTTTGCTGGGGCAGCCGTGCGCTCTACAAGTCACCATAACATAAGGGCCCAAGAGGGCACGGGGAGGGGGACTGCCAGCCCTGTTTAATTGCATTTGGCCCAGGGGGATGTTGTCCTTGGAGCCAATTAAGGCTTGGGGCTGCAAACCCCCTCCCCTTAATATATATCTTTTGGCCTCGGGATGGGGACCCTGGGGCCCGAAGGCCAACTCTATGCTGTGCACACCAAAGGCTGTGTGAGGCGTGGGGTTGGCAGCCTGCTGGGGGTTTGGACACAGGCCCTGGCGGCAGGTCAAGACCTGTAGCCAATCTCCTGCTGCGCATGGCCAAAGGCTGCGTGCAGTGTGGGGTTGGCAGTGTGCTGGGGGTTTGGCCATAGGGCGAGGCAGCAGGCAGGCCAAGCCCTGTGGACAACGCCTTGCTGTGTACGGCCGACTGTAGGGAGTTTGCAGCTGGGCCTGGACAAAGACCTTGAACGGCGTAGAGTTGGCTTTACGTATAGCAATGTAATTTTACTTTGCATTTACATTTTTTTGAGAAATTCACAGAAAAAAAGCAAAGTTTAAAGAAACATAGTTAAGTGTGATAAAAAGATATGTTTTTGTTTAAAATTTTGAGATGTCATCAGTGAAGTCATAAATGAGGTCATAAAACATGTCATGAGTGATGTAATATGTGAGGTCATAAGCAGTGCATGGCGGGGGCACAAGTTATAGTTAGCTCTGTTAACTATAACTGGTAAATTTCAGTGTTTTTTTTAGTTCAAAACGCTAATGTTGTCACCGCCATTCACTTAACTATAACATAAATTTAACCTTTGTTTTTTTCAGTGAAAACAAAATATTATATATGTAAATATATATAAATAAAAATAAACTCTTGTCTCAACTGGAAACCAATGGAGACAAAAGTATTATAATGCGGCAGCTCCCCCTACTGGGGTTACTGTGCAACTTTCACCAAACATTCTTCAAGGATGGCAAAAAAAAGCATTACATTTTAAACAAGCATTAGAAATCCAATAGGTCTTGCATTTTTTGGAGTTAGAGCTATTGGCGTTGTAAATGGCAATGTCTTTTACCCTTGTGTTATGGGGTGGATGTATGTGGTTTGAGTGGAATTATGTGGGTTACTTGACTTTTATTGTCTCGTACCGACCTGTCTCAAAAATGGTGCTACACGTTTAATGGAGCAGCACGAGTACTCCTGAGAAGGGCTGTTCTATGTTTACAGGGTTGGTAGTAGTATGTTCTGCAGAAGTGGCATTCTTTCAATTGAAAAGTTCTCAGGGTCTTCACATTTAAGTGCAGTATGTCTCAATAACGGCTTCATCAGTCACTGCTACTCGAGCACAAGAGTGACATGAGAAGTGTGGACAGTGCACCACTCAAGGTGCAACAGCTGTGGTGAGGAACACAAAATCTGTGCAATTACAATAGTGACGCAGACTTGACGTGCACTGTAACGGTACAGGAGCCCTGCAGTACTCCAAAGCGTTTAAATGGGCTCTCCTCTCGCTTCTTAGGAAGAGTGTTGCACTTTGAAAGGGACAGCACCGGCATCTCTGCTCATAGCCGGCAGTGCTTCCGAAGGACTACTACACTGGTGGGGAAACAAGCACTTACAGGTTACTTGCAAGCACTGGCCCTGTCCGGACTCAGATCCGTGCACGCCCGGTGAAGCTGTATGTTCCAGACACCCAGAACTCAAAAGCACAGCGGTGGAATCAGCTGCAGCATCAAGTCGACACATAAGACGGACATGCTCCCTAGCGTTCTTCCGATCCGCGTATGGTAGGTAGATAGCGGTAGCCATCTTCGAGGGGTACCACACCTTCATTTACCGCAAGAAATTGACAGTGTGCGTGTTGCAGGTTTCACAACAGGTTTAACTGTACCCACCGTTCGTTGCCGGTTATTAGCCACTGTCAGTTCCATTCAATTCAGTTAGGGTGGAGAGCGGAGACCAGTGCTACGGGTGGTGCAGTGATGTCCCTTCCTGTGTAGATGAATGATGGAAAACTTTCTGTGCAAATGGATAATGCTAAAGTGTGCTATTTTGAATACTCCCACTTGGCATATAACAGGTTTGCCAACTACATAAATGAATGCATCTGTTGAGGTATGGACTGTTTAGTACATCATGTTGCTCATGAGAAGTTTTCATAGATGAGGTTTGTTGGTCTGTTAGAGAGTGAACATATCTTTCTTGTACACCACACCTTGTGATTGAACCACCAGTAGGCACTCCCAGCGTTTCCAGGTGAGGAAACTGGGGTACAAGTAGATACAGTTATTTGTCACGAATCACACAATTGAGTCATCATCTGAGGTCTGTAATGTAAACACCACCCATACAATAGAGTGTTGTAATCTTAAATTGGAGGAGTGCAGAGTGGTAGCCTGTAAGAGCAATAAAGCGGAAGGACAAAGGCACTCATTCAATGAACCTTGGTAAAGCAGCATGCGGACTACCCTTCTGTTTTCATATCAGAGGAGGTGGGGTATTTCTCAGCCCTGCAGTAGTATTAACATTTCCATACTAATATCAATACCCTGATTAAATATCCTGGACACAATGCAGGGCAGGGCACGGGATAGCGCCTCTGCACATCATCATGGACCAGCAGTAGCTCCCACACTATGTGAACCACGACTGCTGAGTGGGAGAGCTGCACTGGGCAGCACTTCCCTTTTGGAAACCACCTGTGGGGTTGGCTTTCCAGGATAGAGGGAGGCCTATGGTTACTTGTGAGGAGTTTGGGAAGAAAAGAACCCCAGAATATGTGCTCAAATAACAAGGTTCATTGGTAGCTATAACGGTCAGCTGATTTTACTGAAGCAGTCCCAGATGTCACTGAATAGATCATGTGTGACATGGGACTATTGACAGCTATGACTACTTTCTCAGATATCACTGCACATATACAACAGAGCCAGGACTGTCTGAGGTCCTGAGGACCATTGGCTGCTGTAGCTGTGTCAAACACAAGGAGATGATGGACGGAGCACTGAAACATTTCAGAAACTCACCCTCAGTCACAGATCTGGGTTGAATCCATCATCGTTCTTTAGCTCACTTCCCCACCCCAGTTCAGACCCAGCTATTTGCAAATCAGTTTTGACCCTGTGCCTCATGGGAACAGTCCAGCCCGAACTGCCAAGCCAGATCTTCCCTGGACTGGAAACAAGCATCCTGGGACCTGTGTCCACAGACGGACATGTACACAAGAGCCAGGACTTACTATAGGTTTCACGGCCTACTGGCTGCAGTGGAAGACACTGTACATATAAACTAGTCAGGACTTTAAGTGGAATGAATTTAGGGTGTGACTTACAAACATAACTGAATTTCTGAAAGTTTAATAATGTGCCACCAACTAGTATTTTGGTTCTATTGAGCTTTCTGGTATTTCTATTATCGTATCTAGATATACAACGCAACAACTACCATTCTCCCAAAACCAGCCAGGACAATTGGATTGGTCAGTGGTTGTTAGCTGTTTAAGATAAATGTGCAACAATGGCTTTGTTGAAAATAACAGTAAAAATATTTCAGATCTGAAATTGTGAGACTATGAATTAAACACTACTGAGACTTGTGGCAGGGAGGTAGTGGTCTGTCTTCAGACTGCCCCAATCACTCCTGTTATGTTCACACTCTGTTAGACATGTACACCCTTTTTCTCTCCACATCTCATCCATCTTGATATATCTTACACATCATGTCTTTTTTATTGACCATCCTCTTTTCACTCTTTCCCAAATGCATTTCCTCGTTTCTCCTTCACCTCACCACCCCCAAACACACAATGCACCCACTCACCTGCAAGTGCTGCATTTTTCGTTACTTTTACCTTGTCAACTATTTTGACAAAAGTAATAGGCTACACAAAAAGAAATGCAGAAACTGAACTACCAGGAATTAGGTAACACGCTTAAGGAATGAAAGATTAAGTGAAACACACGTGATATAAAAAGGAACTAAATTGATTACATGGATAACCTGAACATGTTTTACATTCGTTGTTCAGAAATTGGATGAGTGTTTTTTGCAAGTAACGTTAAGGTCATGAATATGAGGCCCGATAGGGACCCGTTTCAACATCCATTTGTATTGTTATCTGGTCTGAGACCCGGAGGGACCCAGCCCATTTAAAGTCCTGAAACCAGCCATGCACGAGAACCTAATCTGCACAGCCTAGGGAAGAGGATGCACCAGACGGATGCAACTTTGAAACACTCACGATCTAGATCCTAATTCGACTTATTTCATGTAGCAACAGTTGACCATGGGGGGTAAGAGGTAAGGGGGAGGGGGGGTGGGGGGGGGGGGAAGAGTCATCTGTCACGAGCGTGCCTTTAATTGGGTCCTTGAAACATTCCATCCCTCTCAAGGAGACCACACTTCAGTTGGCAGGAAGGAAGGCGAAAGAGGAGGCACACGACAGCCACAATTTAGCGAGCACAACTTGGGTATTTTGCATTTGATTTGTTTATTGCCACGTGCTAGAATGCATCTACATTCCATAACGCGAGGCTGGGAGCAGTAGCGTGAAGGTGCCTTGACCGCACGTTTAGCAGCTGCTGGCTTTACACGCTGGCAGCTTCAACATGCGATGTCTACTTTTAATTGTCGTTGCAGTCAGTAGCTAATTGTGAAGAAGGCAGCTGCCAAACAGGAGCAGCAGTTTCAGCTGTTGGGGGGCGACTTTGGCTTCTCGATTATTTACTGCCCGCGTGTGGATTCTCGAGTGCCTGCCCATATTATGCTCATCACACTATATCAAAATAATACGGATTGGGAAGCACGTTTGTATGAAGGATATCTTCGGGTATGGTACTGGGGCCTCCATCTAGGCCCGGTGCTTGGTGAATGCTACAGGTATGTTGTTGTGCCTTTCTGATCCGAGACAAAAACTATGAGTCATTGGATGAAAACGCGGTTCTTTGTCAACACTGCCTTTGGGGTAGTTTTCATATAATCTTAGCGGTTTTTGAAAACAAGGGGTCTGTGGTGCTGTGAACAATTTGTATTGTTTCTTGACATGTTTTCAAATTAGTCAGTGCTGGTGTAAGCCAGACGGCAGGAGGGGCCATCACACACTGTATAACAGGAGGAAGCGTGAAGGCACTTAAACGAGGTACAATGGACAACAAAAATGTTCTCTTAGTGAAATCACCGGGGAGGGAACTAAGCACACAAAGGAGGGACAGTTAGAAAAATGCACCCAAAAAAATAAATATTTAAGACCAGCACAACAAAGCATGAATGGCAATACATATGTGTGCTTAAAGCCCATAGACGTTTTACTACATGTCTTGCAGACAGCGCAAGCACTGCCTAAGCTCGACCTAAAAATGCACCAATAAGAAGGAAGCATTTAAGACAAGCACAACAAAGCACCAACGGCAATACACAGGCATGCTTAAAGCCCATTGACTGATTACTACACGTCTAGCAGACACCGCAAGCGCTGCCTAAGCTCGACCTAAAAAGCAGTACACTCAAAGTCAATATTATCTCTGAACTCTTCCGATATGTGATAATCTATGAAATTGTATTCTGCAATGGCAACTCCCAAAAAGCTTTTTCTATTTTTGCTTAGGAGACTGGAGGTGGCCCATTAAACTACACATTCTAGTAAATGTAGTACTTCTCATGTATTAAAAAATGCCATTAACTAAACCATGGAAGGATATATCCACCTCCACCACGTAATTCAGAGATCTCAGTGCTTTAGTAGTAAATGTGGACAGGATGGGGAATTGTGACACCTAAATGTTAGGGATTTTTAAAGGGACGTGTAAATACAAACACCCACCCACAAAAAGAGTAAAGTAAGCCCATTGCTATTCACGAATTACATTTCTAAAGTTTCTACAGCCAAAAAGGTCCTAAAATAGTAGTAAATATACTCAGCCGATGCTTTAACTAAATAAAATTATTCAACTTTTAATAAAATCTGTGAATATATGTATTAGGCGGTGACAAGCGGTCAGTTGATCGTGAGCAAGGTATTTGTAGATACCGAAACGCGTTGATCGTTTCGCCTATAGCCATGCAATAAGGATGTAAAGAAAAAGAAAATAAAAATTGCAAAAAGCTACGGCAGTGCGACCCGTTTGTCCCTCTGTTCAGAAGGATTGTGTTGAAGTATTTAACAGCGTGGTTCTGCTGTAGGGTATCGCACCAAGTTTGAGCGCTGCAATATCGGCGAAAAGGAACCGGATTGGAACATATATATATATATATATATATTATACAATGTAATAAAGTAATTTTACATAAACGTGTTCAATTAAAAAATAATACTACACATACATTTTAGTAAATTTTAATTCATATTAAATACAAATAGAGATTCTTACTGCAGGTGAAACCTTAAACTTTTTTGTTTTTAAAAATGACAAATTAAATATATTATTATTTAATAGTAATTTAAGTTAATGTGATGTATGATATTAGTTGTAGTATTAAAATAGATATTTAATTATTTACATTCAAATATTTTAATAATTTTTTAATTGAACGCTAAACTTTTCCCACAGGTAGACATCCATGGTGGCGAGGTCTCTGCCTATGACGTGTGAAAAGGTATGAGTAGTAACTTCATTCTCGTAAACCCTGGTGTAGGAGGCTCCACCAGAGGGAGGAGAAATGCAAGTCTACACCTAGGAGTTACATTACACAGTATATTTACCTTTGTGAAAAGGTCCCATTGTCTTGATTGGTAGAAGTCAACCTGGACCCTTGACATGGCCAATGACATTCTACATTTCCCATGATCCACGTCTTAAGACAATTACTAAACTGTACACAGTATTAAATTAATCTTCCTTAACCTATTGGTATCTTTTGAAATCAGCTGCCTGCTAAACTGCAAATAATAGACTTGGCCTTCAGTTAAAGCTGTAATCTCCTGACTGCATCCGTCACATCCAAACCTTTTAGCCACTAACAGACAATTCTAGCTTTCAAATAGTACAGTGTAAAATCCTTTATTGTTGTGAGCATTCTTGCATTTCTTCAACAGGGTGAGATCCTAGGTAATTGAGATGGATTAAGAAGGAAGGGAGACACTTTGGATTGAAGGGAACATGGGTTTAATGTTTTTCTCCATTTAAGCACTCAGGATCAAGAACGTCATATTCACATCCATTAGAACCACCCCAACCTTGTTCTAATCTGGAAAAGAACTGCTGACGCACCTCCTTAAGGGACACTACCTCAAAACACATTAACAGTCCACTTCTCATCACCAAAACCAACTTCATCTCAAAATATCACCGACTGTATCTTTGCCTTTGACCTTGTATAGCGTACCAGTGCCTTTCGCTAGGTTTGTACCATACAAATACTTTGAATACATACATTGTGGTCCAATCGCGGCATCAGTTTAAAGGACTAGGGGCATCTACAGAAGACTTAAGTCGAGGAAGGGAGCTTACAGGTCCTCCTCTGGCATGGAGTTGGAGCACAAAATGGTACTTACTTTACGACTGTGTCCATCGCAGCGATCCGCTCCGTGACAATAAGGGACTCACTGTGTGTCACATCGTTCAGGGCTGGTCCAGAGTTACAGGCCAATATAACCTGTAACACAAAACAACTTCACATGACTGGTCTCTCCCATACAAGGGCTTGTTCAGATGTCTTCCACTGTCACTGCATTTGTTAGTATGAAAAACATAATTGCCAACAGAGCACAGATATTGCAAAAAGGACAGTTGGTATGAACCATGTCCGGTGGTAACAAGTTCAAACTCCGTTGTGGAAATGTAATTTTTTTTTTTAAAACATTGTTGTAGTGATGAGTTGAAAGGGGCAAAATAGGGAACCAAGGAAGAGGGTCATTGTGCAGTGGCAAATTTATCAAGGAGTAGGAAATGGCCAAGGGAGTAGGTTACAAACAAGCAGGGCTGGGGTAGGTAAGGTTTTGGGAGTGGTTGTCAAAGACTGGGTTGCTCTTGATTGTCTTTTCATTTTATTTTCAAAATCTCCTCCTCTGTATCCTCAAAAGGAATAATTAAAGTCAGAGGCTTTTCAGTGCAATGGTTGGTTTAATAAAATTTGTAAATAGAAGAAAGCTTAGCTTAGGCTATACATCTAAAAGCCCAAAATGTTGAATGACCTTATGATTAAACAGACCATAAAATTGCACACAGAAAAAGTAGCATTAGCCGTTCACACCATAGGAAGGATCTATTACCTAGAAAGTTACTCAAAAAATTAGAGGACATGATGGCTAAAGGCTTAAACATTTCTGAGCAGTTTCCGGATTGAAACATCCCAGATGTAGCCAAATTAAGACATTTCGAAAGTGATACTCATGAAGAAAAAGCTATTTATCTGTAATCCTAAATCCTGCAAGATGGCTGATATATTTATGCATGGCTGGTGGGTGCAAACAGCAATCTCAAAGCTCAGTTCTCAACCTGAGCAGTCACTTTCCAGTTGTACCACAATGTTGCAGATTTAGTTGAGGAGTGGGCAAAGCTGGCATTTTGGCTGCAACGTTTTGCTAAATTGACAAACATTTTCAGGTTAAAAGTTCTGTACAAAATATTTCCAGAATTTTCACACCAGTGTTGTTCTGAAAGTTCTAAGCAAGTTTTTCTTTGGTGCTCTTTTTTAGGAAAAGACCTCTTTTAGCAGAATTTTTCCAGCAATTGTGGTTTTTAAGAAGCTTGCGAAATTTTGGGGCAAAAATTGATACTTTAACAGTGGAAAACCGTTGTACCTTTGCGGATTCCTACTTTAGGAAAGTAAAGGAATTTGCTCCAGATTTCACATTCCAGGCAGAGTGAAATCTGTGCTGCGACCCGGGGTACTTCTCTATGGAATACCCTTCAGAAATAAGATGTCGAAATTTGCAAACTGAAACCAGATCGGAAAGTTGGGGGTGAGCAGGGTGGTTTTCATGTTATTTTATATTTGGTTAAACTGCACCTGCAAGTTACTTCACATTCCTACCTTGAAAACAACCCCGGAAAAAACCACACCATGAGGTAAACATTTCTATCGACTAATCCTTAGTGCATCTCCTCATTATGTCAGATGAAAGTTGCAATCTTAGTGAAAAAAATGGAAATACACAATTCCATCTATTGTGCTTTATAATTTTAGTCTATTTGCTTTTTAGTGTTGCTTTTTCCATTCATTTTATCACCCAAACTGCTGGAGTATTTATCACGGTTTCATTTATTACAAATCGGCAAACACTTAGTAATTAGAACTACTAGAATACCAATGCCTGTTTCACTGTTAACTTCCTCAGAGCATTCATCCATAAACTACAGTGCTTTTATCTACCCAGTTGACTGTCTTTTTTAAATTATTTTTATTGGCATTTGTAAAACATAGGTTACAATAAGAAAAAACAAACACCGGTACTGTACTCAGCTTCATCGATATGGTATGATAACGGTATCAACAGTTGGATTGCAACACACTTCAGTGTATATTTTTACAACACTGCGCTTTTGATGTTTCCGCAGTGTTCGACCCATTTCGGCTTGTACATAGTCTATTGGAGGACTAAGAGACCCACAAGACCCTGTTCTGTACCGCAACAGTATCCACAGCACCCAGTGATCACTTTAGAATTCTACTGTTTGCACTGTATTGAGCCAGTTAATGAACGGGCTCCCAAATGTCCCGGGGCCGGGACCCCGCTGGCATCAGCTCCCAATAATTCTCCAACCGGGTCCTGCACTGAGTGACACTGGTGACCCATCCCTTCACTGTCGGCGGGAGATCCGCCTTCCATTGGAGCGCCACCTGGCGCTTAGCCATGAGAAACAGCATGGCCGTTAATTTCTTCTTGTTTGGGGGAACAGCAGTGTTGTCTCCCAGCAGCACCGCCAGCGGTGTGCAGGGAAGCTCCTGTCCAATTATGTCATGTATAATTTGTAATGTACTAATCCAGAAGTTGGCCACTGGGCGGCACTGCCATGCTATGTGTAAGAAAGTTGCCCGTGTGGCCCCACATCTCCAGCAGCAGTCATCAGGTCTAAGGCCCATTCGGTGTAACTGTATCGGGGTTCGGTAAAGACGGTGCATGTATTTAAAGTGTATTAATCTGAGGCGGTAGTTAGGGGACAGCATTTTCAACTGGCCGCATATGAGTTTCCATTGATCGTCTGTGATGTCCACCCCCATGTCTTCTGCCCATGCCGCCCTGGCCCCCGGTGTAGTGATTGGGGATTCACGCTGCGTTATGCTGTATATGCGGGTGATTAGTTTCCGGCCGTGATCGATTGCTAGTATATTTTCCAATGCTGGCAGTGTTGGGGGTGGGTTTGGGAACGTGTCATATTTGCTCCTACAAAAGGCTCGCAATTGGTAGTAGAGCAGCATGTCCGCAGCGGAAGGAGCCGCCGCACCGCACATCTGCTGTATTGTGAGGAAGGTGTCCGTAGGGAAGAGGTCTTTGCCTGTCCGTATCAGGTGTGATCCCGCCCGCTCCCGTGCCCTGCGGTCGCCTAAAGGGGGTACTTGTGGGTTACAGGCCAATTGCATAGAGGGAGCATATAATATCTCTAACTTCGCTCGCTTGCGCAGTCCCGTCCATGCCCACCTTAGTGTCTCAACCGTGTCTATCTCATTACGTGGCCTCTTATAAGTCTGATATATGGCCGTCCCAAGCGGTAAAGGTGCCGCTCTGTCCAGTTCAATCGCCACATGCGGCTGGAAGGGTGTAGGGTGCACCCAGTATTGTAGGAACTGCGCCTGTGCGCTGTGAGCGTAAAGTGCAAAGTCAGGGGCAGCCAGTCCTCCCTGGTACTGTGGTAAGGTTAGTACCTCCCAGGATATTCTGGGTTGTCGTCCCGCCCATACCAGTTCAATCATAAGGGAGCGCAGTGTTTTAAAGAAATGCGAGGTTAGGGGATGGGTACATTTACGAAGAGGTACAGCAATTTGGGCAGTATGATCATTTTGGCCACTGCAATACGTCCAATCAGGGATAGTGGGAGCGTCTTCCAGCGTTGTACTCGCTCTGTAATCCAGTCCACCACTCTGCCGTAATTCTCCGTCCAGAGTTCATTTACGTCATTGCTAATCCATATCCCCAGATAGCGTGTTGGTCCGGACGCCCATTCTATAGGATACTCAGTTTCAAAGGGCTGGGTTCCAGGTGTCAGGGGGACAATGACAGATTTGCCCCAGTTTATCCGTACCCCAGAGATTTCCCCATATCGTATCAGTTCTCTCGTCATAGGAGCCAGGTTTTCTTTAGGGTTTGTCATGTAGAGCGTGATGTCATCCGCATAGAGTGACACGGTCAGTCCTCTAGTGGTGAACCCAATGCTGCCGTGCGCATGGTGTTGCCGAATGCGGGCTGCAAGCAGTTCCGTGGCTATCGCAAAAAGTAATGGCGACAGGGGGCAGCCCTGTCTCGTGCCCCTCGTAATGGCAATGGGTTCCGAAACCAGGCCATTCACCCTCAGGCGTGCCGTGGGCATGGTGTAAAGTAGTTTAATCTGCTGGATAAATATAGGGCTAAGGCCAATTCGCTGGAGCAGCGGGAACAGGAATCCCCACTCCAAGGAATCGAACGCCTTGGTGGCGTCAAGGAGCGCTGCAATTGCGGGGACATGCGGTGCGAGGTAGTGCATTAGGGCAAACAGTGTCCGGAGATTGTGGGATGTGGATCTACCTGGTATAAAACCGGACTGGTCCGGCCTTATGATCAAAGGAAGCAATGGTTGCATTCTGATTGCAAGGAGTTTAGCAAAGATTTTTGCGTCTAAGTTAATCAGGGAGAGGGGACGATATGAATCGCAGTTCGAGGGGTCCTTATCTGGTTTTAGCACTGTTACGATTATGGCCTCGCGCATTGAGGCAGGTAAGCTGCCTGTCTCCATGGCCTCTTGGTACACCGCCAGGAGTCGCGGTGCCAGTAGGTCGGAGTACTCTTTATAGAATTTAGCCATCAGCCCGTCTGCACCAGGGGCCTTATCCGCAGGGAGACCACCTATGGTCCGTTTGATATCTTCCACCGTGAATGGGATTTCCATATACTCCCGGTGGGCCCTGTGGAACCACACAAGCTCAATGGAATCAAAGTAATCTCGCAGGATGTCGTCCCCTGGTTGTGAGGTGGAGGTGTACAGTTGTGCGTAAAATCTCTGCATTATGGTCAGGATCTCTGGCGGGGAGCTTCCCCATTTCGCCGTCCTCATTGACCAGCTCTGTGACAAAAGGGGAACCCCTAGGCTTACGCAGGAGATTTGCAAGTGTTTTTCCCGGTCTATCACCCTCCCCGTATCTGCGCGCCTCAGCGTATTTATGTAGGAATTTGGTTTCGCGTTCAGCTTCCACTTGGAATGCTGTGAGCTGTGTACGTATGTCCGCTAGAATAGGGGGGGACGGTGCCTCGCAATATTGTTTTTCTAGCTCGTGTAGTTCCTGCTCTAATCTGCTTAAGCTACCCCGTATATCGCGGAGTATCCCGGATTGGCCAGCTATGCAATAGCCCCGCACCACCACTTTGAATGCCTCCCACAGTGTGCTTTCCATTGACACCGATCCGGTGTTATGCTCAAAATATTCTTGGATGTGTGTTCTGAGGCTCTCACGAAAGGCTGAGTCTAATAGAGCATGCGGGGGAAGACGCCACGCGAAGGGCTGTTGATATGGCTTTGGGATTGAAAGGGCCAGGGCCACCGGGGCATGGTCTGAAAGTGTCCGAGCGTGGTGTGTGACTTCTTGCGTCCAGCACTGTAGGTCTTTGGTCAGGAGCCAAAAGTCAAGTCTGGACCAAGCTTGGCGGTGATGTGTGATACAAGTCCCTTCGCGTGACGTGGGATGTAGTGTTCGCCAGGAGTCCACTAGGCCATGATCTTGTATTATGCTATTTAGGGCCGCTGTCGCCCGTGGGTGGTGAGCTCGGGATGCCCCCTCCCTATCCATGTGTGGTGTTAGCGTGACGTTGAAATCACCGCCCCAGAGGACGGCAGCATCCCCCAGCGACTGGACCTTATGCCATATATGACGAAAGAAAGCAGGGTCGTCCACATTTGGGCCGTAGATGTTAACCACTATCAGTGACCTGTGGAACAGTGTTCCCTTCAATAGTATGTATCTGCCCTCTGGGTCCCGTATCGACTGCTGCGTCTGCCAGGGCACCCCCTTGCGTATTAGGATTGCCACCCCCCGGGAGTAGTTGGAGTAGCTGGCCGTGTGGACCTCCCCCCATCTGGCCATGGAGAGTCTGGTGTTGGCAGTCTCACCGAGATGGGTCTCTTGTAAGAGGCATATGTCCACCCCATGTCTGGTCAAATAGGATTGTATTAGTCGGGTCTTACGGTGATCGTTCAGTCCCCGCACGTTCCAGGTTAGGCAGGACAGTTTAGCCATTTAGTATCAGCGTACGTCTAGTTAGTTTATGTTGTGTTGTCCTTCCCACCCAGTGTCCCCGTTTAACCACGGGAATCCGCTTGAACAGCCGCAATGTCTTCTGTGTGTGCAATCTACGAATTCTTACTGTGTGTACATGTCTTCGGATAGGAGTCTTACGACTGTTTGCTGAGATTAAACCGTAACCGGCGGCAATACCCCACAACATTCCCCTTCCTCCCCCTCCCACACCAACCCCCAATCAGGTTGTGTAGCCCTTGTTAAACAGCATCCCAAATGTAGAACCTTACTGAACATATTGCAATAGGGAATCATCCCACGGGGGCGTGGGGTCGCCTGCGTACTCCCTGTCACACTTGTACAGGGTGGCAGAGCGTGTCTGGGTGGCACTGGCACAAGGATATAGCACAAGGTGCTCCCTCTATGGCCCCTCTGGTCTCTCGGTAGAGTGAGACCTCGCATACCTTATGGCCCTGAGTGCATTTCCCCAACCGTGCCGCTTGTCGGACCCCCCCCGAATCCCACATTTCAGTCATTGTCACTCATCTGGTGTCCTGAGGCTGGCAGTATCCCATCTTCCCGGTTTCGTTGTTTCTTCACGTTCTGCTTAGCGTACGTCAGTGCTGCGCTTGCCTCAGTGAAGAACAGGGGTTTCCCCCCAGTTTGCACCCGCAGCTTCGCCGGATACATCATGGCGTATGTCGTGCCAGCTTGTTGTAGCAGTTTTTTGGCGGGGATGAATTCTCTCCGTGCAGCCTGTACAGCTTGTGTGAAGTCCGGGTATATTGCTATCTTGTTCCCTTGGTATTGAGCATCTCCCTTCTCCCTTCTCCCTGGCCACTCTTAGCACCGTGTCTCTGTCCCTGTAATTAAGCAGGCGTGCCAGTATGGGCCGTGGCGCTGCCCCTGGAGGGGGTCTGGGCCCCAGGGTGCGATGGGCCCGCTCCACCAGAAACATCGGGGATAGTTCCTCTGCACATAAGTCCCGCAGCAGTTCCTCCACGTAGCGCTCCATGGTTTGGATGTTGGTGGACTCCGGGACGCCCGTGATACGCACGTTGTTCCTTCTTGATCTCGCTTCCAAATCTTCATTGCGTACTCGTATCACTTCCAGCACCCGCTCCATTTTCAGCATGTTTCCCTGTGATGTTCCCTGCCGATCCTCCAAATCCGACACCCTTTGCTCCAGTGTATCTAGACGACTATCGTGTTTGTCTATTCTTTGGGACATCTGATCCATTCGCGACGCCATGGTGTCCAGTTTGGTGTCAATCGCTCTCAGGCTGCCCCTTACTTCTCTCATCATTGCTCTGATGTCGTCTTCCTGATCTGAGTCCATTTGCGTTTCTGGGACCATAGTTATCGGTGCGGAGGTAGGATCGTGTTGGCGCGTCGCCCGCTTGTCAAAGGAGAGTTTGGTTTGTTTGTTGTCTGTTTTCCCCATGGCAGCTCTCCCCCAGCAGCACTTTCCTCCAATGTGTCTCGCCAGCTGTGTCTACTGCTCCTGTTCACCTCCCCAGGACCCAGATAAAGGCTTCACGATGTGTTGTGCCACAGTGTTCAGTCCTGGTATCTTTCTGCCATTATTCTACAGGCACGATATTAGTCCCTTATGTATTTCCTGCAGCGTTCTTCACTTCGTTTCCCTACACTTGTGTGGGCCTGCAGGGACGCGACGTGCGTGCAATCGGCGCCTTCACTCGCTCCAGTCGAGCTTCTGATCTTCTGCCCGTCTGTGTAGCCCCTCAGCGGTATCGATGCGGGAGGTCTGTCTCACTGTGGCGCTCTCTCCGCGCTATGCTCTATGCAGCTGTCAAGCGTTCTGTGGCCCTGAGGGGTACACACCGCAGCACGTCCCACTGGGGGTACCTGCACTGCCGTCGTTTGATGCACGTGTCCTCTCGGCTCCCCCACTTACTGTGTCCCGCTGCCGTTGGAGGGCCGCGTCCCTTGTCGTTGTGGGCCTTGGTTGTTCTCGCTGCCACTATCCCCACTAAGCGCGTCCCCAGCGGAGGGCCTCATGTATATTCATCCGGCAGCTGCTGAGGCCCTGTGTCGTGGCGTCTGCTCCTCTGCAGATCGCGCGCTCGTGGCCCCTGGGGTCCCTTTCCGGCCCCTCGCGTGTGCGCCAGGCCGAGATCACGGCTCTCGGTTTTGTGCACTCGCGTGGTCTCAGGTCGCACAGTTCTCGTCCCAGGGGAGGTCCGCCGCTCGCCATTTTCAACCCGTTCTTCGCGCTGTGCAGCTGCTGCAGGTTCTTGAGCCCTGGGGGGTGCAATCAATAATATCTCCTGCTGGGAGATCCGGCACTACCGCCTCTCCGCTTTCTACTCACTGTGTCCCGCTGCCTCTGGAAGGCCGATCATGCTCAGGTAGGCCGCTCCGCTTGTGATTTCACCGTTGTGGGCCGCACGCTGTCCGCGCCGGCGCTGCTCACCTCCAGCTTCGTCTCCGACAGGGGGTCCCGCGTTCACTCATCCGGCAACCCCTGAGTTCTGTGCCCCGACACCTGCGCTTATACTGTTGTCTTCGTTGATCGCCGGGGCCTCCGCCTCCAGCAGGCCGCCGTTCCGTTTGCGTTCTCCCGCAGGTCTCTTGGGCTTAGTCTCGGGGGTCCGCCTCTGCCCCGGTCGCCGTTGTACATCCGCTGCTCGTGTTGGCGGGCGTCCGGGCTTCTCCGGCCCCGATGGTCTCGTCTCGGTACGTCACGGGCTCACCAGGCCCGCAATCACAGCCCCATTGTCCCGGGCCGCAGCCTCGTCGTGGTTCGCCAGCGCGGGCTTGGGTCTTCGCGGTTCTCGGCGCAGAGGGGTCGTCTCCCACTATCGCGACCCGTGTGCCCTTGTATGTTGCACCAGGCCTCGGATTTTGACGGATTATTCGCTCTGCCGGCAGAGCCACCTCACTATGCGGCCATCTTGCTGCTCGGCTCGGCCACGCCCCCCACCCAGTTGACTGTCTGAAGTATTTATTTTGAGATAATTTAAGTTAATTAGATTATTTATATGCCTTCATTCATTATGTACCCATGTTTTAGGAATAGTGGGTTCAAGCGAGGTGATGACATTTCCCTCATCCATTTTTTCACACCTGCAAAAATCATCTGAACGGGCCGCATAGAAAAGGTCCCATGGTATTTCACTAGGCAGGAGAAATGGCAGACTAGCTTGGACTGAGGAGGGGATCTATACATCTTTGTAGACTTCATATAAATTAAGTTACTTACCATCGTTAATGCTTTTTCTGGTAGAGACTATCTAACCACAGCTCCCTCAACTTAAAATATTCGCCAGGTGTCAGACTGGATTCAGAAAATCTTGACCAGTACCTCTGCGTGCCAGTAAGTGGCATCAATCAGATTTGCGTCTGCATCGCCCTTGCTGAAAGTGACGTGCATGGTCCCTGTATAAGCCCCACCCTGGTACTTTGACATGAGTTTCTTTCATGATTATTTCCGTGCCAAAAACACGGAGCCTTGTTATACTGAGTGTTTGACCAGTGTGCAGAATCTAACAGGATGTTACAGTGAAGAGCCCATTTTGCAGAACACGGAGGGTGGGAGGGTCATGAGGAATTTGGGGTTAGATAAGAGTCTCTACAAGGTAAAGAATCACCAAACTTGTTCTTTTGATAGAGACTTCTAGTTGCAGATTCCTCACCTTAAAATAGATACCCAAGCAATACCTCCCAGGAGGTGGGTCTGCGAACGACTCAAACCAAGACAGTTTGGAGGACCGAACGGGCAAAATGCCCATTCTGATGGACCTTGCCACCAAGCATTAGTGCGTCGTGACGGTGCGGCTGGGACACCCACGTAATAGCTTGGCAGATGTCCAGGACATGGACCCCACGTGCTAACGCAGTAGTAGTTGACCTGGCCAAGATGGAATGGGTCCACTAGCCCTCAGGAAGCTTCTTTTTAGCCAATGCGTAGCAGATCTTGATGCAGAGTAAAATCCATTGAGAGATGATCCTTTTCTGCACTGCCTTGCCCTTTTTCTCTCCAGTGAACCAAATGAAGAGCTGATCGTCCACCAGATGTTCTTTGGTGCGATCGATGTAGAAAGAGCTCTCTTTGGGTGCAGGCGGAGAAGTCTCTCCTCCACTTTAGAAGGATGAGGTGGGGCAAAAAATGTGGGCAGGATGATGTGCTGGCCAGCATGAAAAAGGGTGACCACCTTTGGCAGAAAAGAGGCGTGTGTCTAAAGAACCAGTTGGTCTCAGTAAAAACTGGTATACTGAGGGTTAACTGTAAGAAGTTGCAGTTCGCTGACTCACCTGGCCACTAAGAAGGCTGTGTTGAAACTTAGGAGTCCGAACGAACAACTATGCAGGGACTCAAATGGGAAGGCCATGAGGAAAGTTAGGACCAAATTAAGGTCCAATTTTGGCAGGATGAAATGGGTAGGAGGGGAAAAAATGATGCAGGCCCTTAAAAAAATTTCACAACAGGTGACTTAAACAGTGAGGGCTGATCTGGCAACAGCAAAAAAGCAGAGATGGCCGAAAAGTAATCTTGAAAGGTGCCCAGGGTAAGACTTTGCTGGGCTAAGGACAGTACAAACTAAAACCTCTGACAAGGTGGATGAAAGCAGGTCAACATGACGAAAGAACACTATGCCACAAACATGTCTCAACCGCAGCCATATAAGATCTTTATTGAGGGACGCCTGGATGACAATAGGACATCACAGATCGTGGGAGACAGATCAAAGGCATTCAAATGCTGCTGCTCAATCTCCAATCATGAAGGTGGAACATGCATAGGTTAGGGTGTAGAACCCTGAATGCTTCTGCAACAGAAGGTCCTACCGAAGAGGCAGCCCAATCAGAGGACAGATGCTCATGCGACAGATGCTCAGGAGTTCGGTGATACCAGACTATCCTTGCCCAGTCGGGAGCCACTAGGATTACTTGGGCCCAGTTGGTCCTGATCTTCTTGAGATCTCGTGCAAGGGTGGTATCGTCAGGAATGCGCAGAGGAGTCACCGCTTCCAGTCTAAACAGAAGTAGTATCCAAGCGAGAGTCACTTTGGAACATGGTATTGATAGATTGGGACAGCTATATGATCATTCTGGCTTCTCTACCTACTTATCATTACAACAATCTTTTGGTCTCGCACATCAGTCATTTTTTAAGTATCTGCAACTTAGAGACTATTTCTTCAAACAAAAATTAATGCATTTGCCGCACTCTCATATAGTTCTTACCTGCTTTTTAAACTCTGCTCACAAAACTAGAATTAGTACGATGTACGGACATTTGTGGAGTGTTAAAAGTGCTGATCTTAGTGAATTAGCAAATAAATGGAATCAGACTTTGAATGTGGATATAGAAACATCTGAAATTACAATGGCTCTAGACAAATTAAATAACTCGGTACATTCTGTAAGTCTAAAGCTACAACAGTTTCGAACTATCTGCATGCTATATTATACTCCGGACAAAATAACAAAATGGCAACTAGTAACACAATTACCAGGCAGTGGGAGTATGGATAGAACAATCTGTCCTAAATGCGGTCAAAAGGCGGCTGATATTCTTCATATGTTTTATCTATGCCCTAAATTATCAGAGTTCTGGGAAAAAGTCACACAATATATTGGTCAACAGCTGAATCTTGATTTAACCATATCGATCAAAGAAATTATGCTGGGGTATAAGATATGTGATGATCCTTATATGGGAAATTTAATGTCTATTCTATTAGTGGCAGCCCGTCTATGTATAGCTAGAGAGTGGATTAACTCTAATCCACCTTCATTTTTTGATTGGCTGATTCTTATGAAGGATATCTATGAAAAAGAACGAGCATTAGCCAAAACCCGATCTATTCGCTCAATGATAAGATTTCATCGTATTTGGAATTTCCTCGAATGTTAATATGATATGTTTTCTAATTGACTGTGGATGGTCTCGGATTGTTTTTGCCTAAGCATTAATTTTTATTTTTAGTCTTATCTGAATGTATAACACTTGTCTGCTTTCTAATTTATATATGTACACCTCGCCAAATTAAAAATAAATAAATAAATTTAAAAAAAAGGAAACTTCAACTCGCAGAAGAGCTGATATTGACATTCTCTGTGGTGGTGAATAGATCGAGCCATGCTTCTTACTATTTATGGGACAGACCTTGCACAATCTCCGGTGGTAGACACCATTCGTGATCCGCAAGGTATCGGGGGCTGAGTTAGTCCGTCGTAGCATTCAGAGTTTCTGCTAGGTGCTGCACAACCAGGAAGATGTTCAGAGGCTCCAGCAAGGTCCAAAGGCACGTGGCCTCCAAACAGACTCCAGGACCCCACTCTGCCTTGTCTGTTACAATACTACATGGCCGTAGTGTTGTCTGTGAACATCTGAACCAGTCTTCCTTTGATGGATGGGAGGAAGACTTTCAATGACAAGCGAATCACCCTCAGCTTCAGAAGACTGATGTGGAGGTGACACTACGCCAGAGACCAGAGTTCTCTGATCTCCACCTCTCCCAGTTGGCCGCTCCAAGCCAGTAGCAATACATCGGTCATCCCTAAAGTCTGGATGGGGAATGAGAGGGGTCTGTCGCTGGTCCAATCGCGGTTCATTAGCTACCAACGCAGATCTTTTCTAGTCTCTCTCTCGATCTGGACCAGACAGGAGAGATTCCCCTGATGCTGTGTCCATTAGGACTTCAGGTCCCACTGTAGAGCCCACATGTACCACCCAACGACGCAGGCCCTATTGTCCTGTTTGACTCGGATACTGCACTGATTGACGTCAAGCCCGGTTCTATCTAGACCACGTCAACCATCCGGCTCAGACACGCTGCCCGTGGCCTTTGAAAGGCCTAGTGTGGAATTAGACTTTGAGTGGGCGATGACGACGCCTACTAGTTCTTTGACCCCTCTGACAAGATTGCCTATCCCTACCAAGATAACCAATGAAACTGGTACGAGAAGTTGGGAAATGCCAGTGGTCTGAACATGTCCCCAGATTCTGGCCTGGTCTCACCTCCAGGACCTGCCACAGAGGAAGTCTATGGTGGTGAGGAAGGCGGTGGATGTCCTCGACCTGCAGCTTCCTTCCATCCAGGTTAAGACCAGCATCTTAACAGAGGTGCTTCAGGCAGGGCTGTCCCCTTTGGAGCCCCTGTTTCCCGATAACAAAGTCTTCACGGTCACTCTCCTGGGGACTTGGGCCAAGCACCGCACATGTGTTGGAGTCTACAGGATGATAGCCCCGTTCACAACCGTCCTGCTCCTGGGGACTCAGCATTCCTCACGCAGCACCCAACGCCAGAGAGCCTAGTGGTGCACGCCTCGACCACCAAACCTCATCCCAGCGCATTCCTCACCACTCCTCTGGACAGGGAGCCAAGAAGGTGTCCAAGAGGCTGGACACCTTCGGAAAGAGAATTTTCTCTTCCACCAGGCTAACATTGCGGTTGGGCTGATACTCCCACACCTTCTGGCACTCTGCCTCGCAAGTGCTGCACATGGTCTTGAAACAGGCTCGAGCCATACTGAACCAGGCCATTATTGATGGCAGGGATGCAGAAAAGTTATTCATCCGAAGTGGTTTGGACACCACGTATTCGCTCTGCAGGGCTGTCACTTCCATGGTGGTACTATGCTGCCAAGTCTGGCTCCTATCAACTTGCTTTTCGGGGGATGTCCAGTCGGCTCTGCTGGACATACCCTTCAATTGCTCCCGCCTTTTCAGTGACAAGGCTGATTCAGTGCTTGCGAGCTTTAAAGAGGATCAGGCTAACACCAGATTGTAGTATCCTCAGGTCATGTCATTCTGTTCCCTCTACCTAGCTGCTCAGCCAGTGTGAGTGTTCCGGTTAGAATGTTAGTGTGAGTGGAATGCTTGGGTGCCTGTGTGTGTGAGAGACAGTTGAGAAGATGGGCTGAGCAGCTAGGAGGCTGCTCCTGGTGGGGCCTGTTCCAGCTTATTACAACTACTGAATAAACTACATCAACTACAACTCGGCTACGTCTACTTTGTATGCTGTACACGTGGGGCCAGCCCACTACACAGATCTTTCGGTTTCTCCTTCCTGGCGTCACTGACGAGGACTGAGTCCCGAGTCCTAAGCTAGCTGCCACCACTTCCGGGATGATTTGGTGGCAGCCAATCAGATGTCTCCAAGAGATCTGTTGGGTCCGCCCATCCTCCGGGGTGTGAATATACAACGTTTTTGAGCATTAATTGCTCAAAAACTACTGAACGGATGTACACTAAATCACAAAAAGCACTCTTCTGGACCATGATCTAACTTTCTGCCAAATCTGGTGTAAATCCATTCAGCAGTTTGGGTTGTAGCCATGTCTAAAGTTACTATGGAAAAATGAACAGGGAAAACCCATTTTGGGCCCCCCATTTTTTCTCAGCCACCGCTGGCCAGATCACCCCAAAACTTTCCATGCACAGACTAGTCACAATATAGAGCTTTTTTGGAAAGTTTTGTGGAGATTCGTCAAATGGCGCCAAAGTTATTAGCAACACAAAAAAGGCATTTCCTATGGAAACACGATTCTAACTATAACCACCCAGTGGCATCTGCCAATGGGTTATAAATTCTTACGGAGACAGTCAAACTCACTCTCTAATCTCAACTGGTACACTACAATGGCTGTCTAGGACACATTTTCCTGTGCTGCTTTTATGTTCATAGTCCATCATCAGAAACAAATAAGTTGCTTATCTTCGGTAATGCGCTCTCTGGTGAGATTCCTCACCTGGATCTGGAAACATTTTACAGCAGTGCTCACGCATGCCGCTGGATGGCACAAAGCAGCGGAGCTGGCTCCATATCACACCGGAAGTGACTGAGCACAGTCACATATAACAGCGACCACTGCACCATCATGTTCTTATCTCTTACACTTTTCACCCCCTAGGATGGAGAGTATGATGAATTGTTGGTTACAGTGAGCTAACTTGGAACCATTTTAGATATTGAAAAGAAGCCAATCCACAGAACAGAGTATTGCACCAGAAAACGCATTACCAATGTTAAGTAACTTGTTCTTCAGATAGATACTTCAAACGACAGATTCCTCATCTTGGAATAGATACCAAAGCAGTATCTCGCCAAGGTTAGGGGTTGTGGAGTAGACTCTGACCGAATCGTCTTGCAGGAACAAGTGAGCGAAATGACCTTCCAATGTGACCTGGCTATCAATACATTAGTGCTTTGTAAACATATGTACTGAGAGCCAAGTCACAGCCTGGCAGATGTCAAGGATAGGCACTCCGCGAGCCAACGCATTGGAAGCAGCCTCAGCCATGTTGTGATGGGTTTTCAGGATGTTCAGAGATGGTATCTCGAGCAGTGCGTAGCATATCTTAATGTAGAGGTCTAACCACTTTGACACAATTCTTTTGCACAACCTTCCATTTCTTTGCCCCAGAGAACCCAACAAAAGTTGATTGTTAACTAGATGGTCCCTGGTGTGATTAATATCAAAGGCTCTTTTGGGATCCAAACAATGGAGCCTCTCCTCCTCTTTCAAGGGATGATGAGTAGCAAATAACACTGGTAAAGTGTTGGACTGCCACCCATGCAGGTCTATGAAGAACAATGATACCAACCTCACTACACAGGCAATCCTTAGTACCCTGGCCTACATGGATAACATTTGATGGCATACTGCCCATCAAGTATTGTCTGGAATCTCAGCAAGACCTCATCAGCCATTTTGGTTAGGGAACGTGGGGGGAGTCGAGCAGAAAGACTGCATTTATGAACAGTGTGGCTGGACCTGCGGAACAAAACATACGTTTGCCAAAAGCATCAATTCTCTTGAATTCCCTACCTGGAGGAGGTTTAGAAATGAGTTTGGGTTGAAGTTACTTGTGCAGGCCTGTACATTAGGACTTTCTAGGATGGGGAGCTTAGTGAGACACTCTAGGTTACAGGTGCTACCTGCCTATTCGCAGGCGAGCAAAAACATGGCTTCAACCACATATTCATCAAAGAGTCTGTGAGGGCATCATTAAAAGGAAGTAAAAACTCGGACGTTCCTGCCCACGCTGCAGAACTGAAGTCAGAACATTTGTTTTGGTTTCGATGGAGGGCAGCTGTAATGCTAGTCCCTCAGCTGCGCTCCGAACCACCGCTGCACATAGGGCACTCTATTCCATTGGTGGGCCAACTGGTGTATCAAGCTCTGTCTCCGGAGAGCTATCGAGACCACTGTCGCTCTGTAAATCAATGCATAAGTCATTCTGTAAATCAATGTATAAAGCATCATTATAACAAGGTGGGAGCAAGCCATCCCCATCAACATCTTGGGGTGCCCCCTGCTCTGGCATAGTATTAGGGTCAGAACCAAAAAGATAATGAAGCCTCTTGTGGTAGTTATGAAGGCCAGAAATACTGGGTTAGAGTCGGGCTTCATAACAACCAGTTGCACTTATGCGATTCCATAGCTTGATGTCTTTTGGGCTTGAGCTGAAGTTGGTCAGGGTCTGACTGTGGCACTGGATCATCCTCAGGCACCGGTGGCAGGAACTCGCATGGCTCATGAGGCTGGAGTGAAAGTCTGTATCACAGTTAGCACGAGTCTAGTGGGTGGTCCCAAGGGGGTAGATGGCACAGGGGAGGAACCCGCTAACAGGAATGTAAGTGGAGGCCCCAGTGGTCCTCTGGGGCCCAAAAGCACACCATAAGGGGCTGGGAAATGCTCAAACATTTACAGCATCGCTTCTTTGAAGGCCTCAATTCAGGGTGTAGCAGATGACATCCTGGGGAATTTGGAGTAATGGGGATCAACTGAAGAATCAATTTTGTGGCTGAAGACCTCGAAGGGGTGTGACTTACATTGTGACACTAAGGAAAAGCCTCTTTTTGCATGTTCACCTCCACATTTTAGGACTGGTGCAGTTGGTTTATCAACTCAGTGCACTGAGGGCTGCTAACCAGACCTCAGTGCCAGTGTTCTCACCCCTTACAAAGTGTATGTCAAATTGGCTAGCCCTAATTGGCAGAGACTGACTAACTTATAAGTCCCTAGTACATGATACCCAGGGCATGTAAGGCAGAGTGTCCACCTAGAGCTGCAGCACTGATTGTGCCACCTTGTGTGTGACAAAGCACAAAATGGCTCCCAGGCTGCCACTGCAGACTGTAAGGGCAACGGTAACACTGCTAGTTCAACTTTGCCATTCAAACCAATGGCAAAGCCCCCACTTCCCTTAACAATATATGCAAGTCTTCCTTAAGGAAGGCCTATTAAACCCTAAGGCAGGGAGCTATATATTATTAAGTAGGACATGCATTTTTTTATATTTGTCTTAACAGCAAAACTTCCAAATTGTCGTTTTGCTGTGAAAGAGTTAGCAGCCCCAATGGCTAACACAGAGTTAGCAGCTGAACCCTCAGTCCGGCTAACTTCTGAATGGGAGTACTTAGATGAGTACTGTAAGGTTTCAAATTAATCATGGTATTCGATCCAACTTGATGTCAAAGGAGAATTTAATGACACTATTGGACAAGTTACTTACCTTCGGTAATGCCTTATCTGGTAGAGACAATCTAGCCGCAGATTCCTTACCTTAGAATATCCCAGGCGTCAGGCTGGAATCGGAAAACTTTTGCTCGAGCAATACCCTTGCGCGCCGATAGGTGGCGTCGGTCGGGTCTACGTGACGTCGCCAGCATCAACTGTGCCGGAAGGAACGTCTGCGTTACCTTGGCACGCTGACATCAGTTACTTTTCACAACTTTCCACGCCAGGAGTGCAGAGCAATGAAGTGCACTGACAGTGGTGTGTTTAGAACAACTAGGGCCCTGAAATGGACCAGCCCGGACCCTAAAAACCTGTCTGCAGTGCGGGGAGGATGGGTGGGTAATTAAGGAACCTGCAGCTTGATTATGTCTCTACCAGATAAGGCATTACCGAAGGTAAGTAACTTGGCCATCTGATAGAAACATCTAGCCGCAGATTCCTTACCCTAGAATAGATACCCCAGCAATACCATCATTGGAAGAGGGACTGCGAACAAGTTCAGGCCAGGAAGTCCTGCAGCACAGAGCGGCCAAAAAGGCCATCGCTTGGTTGTCCAGGCAGCAGTGCTTGGTGAAAGTGTGCAGTGATGGCCACGTTACTGCCTGACAAATGTCAAGGACTGGAACACCACGTTGCAACGCTGTGGTCACAGCCTCAGCTCTGGTGCAATGAGCACTTAAGCCTTCAGGAGGTGGTTTCTTGGCCAGAGCGTAGCACACATTTGATACAGAGAACAGCCCATAGCACCGCACGACCTTTCTTTGACCCAACTTATCCCACGAAGAGTTGGTCGTAGAATGACAAAGCTCTTTTTGAGTTCCAGATGGTGGAGTCACTCCTCTTTAGAAGGGTGCGGAGGAGCATTGAAAATGGGCAAGGTGACTGATTGCCCCACGTGGAATGGTGTTACCACTTTCAGAAGAAAGAGGCCCTAGTGTGCCGCACCAACTTATCAGGGAAGATGGTCAGTTAAGGAGGCTTGGATCAGGGCCGGCTTTAGCACTGGTGGCGCCCAGTGCGACAATGTTTTTTGGCGCCTCCCCAATGACCACCTCCACCACGGATTCCCTCCCTACCCACCCTTTAACAGTCTCCATAACCTCGCTCTCAGATGCATTTCATTAATTTTATAGCGTCACTCATAAAAGTGAAGGGTGTCAGAGCACTTAACATAACACCCACATTACACAGAGACAATCAATCATAGGTGTGTAAATCAGTGTATAGTAAATGTTACATAAGACAGAGGACAACAAGGGGTGGATTCACAGGTCATCCATACAGGTAGGCAGTATAGTTGAAGAGTACTTGGTCTGGAGAAGCACAACCTCTAAATTTAAAATGTAACAGTGGATTGGGGCTCTCTTAAATAACAAGAACTAATTTGTACCCAAATGAACCCTTTTTGCAACATTAGAATAATGAAAGTCTGGGGAAAAAATCCATACGCTCTAATCTATACCTTGAAGTCTGCACCAGTTCTTTGATGACAGTTAATAGCTCACTGTAAACTGCAGCTAACAAAAGGAAGTCTCTGACAAAAGCAGTAACCCACTGCCCTGTTTACATTATATTCACTTTGTGAGCTGCACGGTATGTGTTCTTTGCAGCAGGCACATTAACCCTCTGCACTAGTCAAAACTTCTGCTAGACAAAACTCCGATCTCGCCAGGAAGAACATTAACCACCGGAGTTTTCTTGACATTTTAATTGTTGACTGAAAATTGCTGGAGGCCAGGAACGCGCAGCAGGTGCTTTTAGGCACAATATAAACTAGCAAACAGGCGCCCCCATGTGAAGTCAGCACCGGTCGCACCGCCCTAGAGCCGGCCCTGGCTTGGATGACAGAGCCTGCAGCTTGCTCACCCTCCTGGCAGAAGTTATTGCCACTAAAAAGGCTGTTTTGATGGTCAGCAGCCAGAAGGGGCAATTGTGAAGAGGTTCGAACGGAGCACAAATCAAGCAGGTGAGAACCAAATTAAGATCCCACTGAAGCCTGATGAAATAGGACGGTGGGAACATATGTACAATCCCCTTAAGAAATCTATATACAATGGGACATTTAAATAAAGAGGGTTGGTCTGGCAGCCTCAAGAAGGCAGACAAGGCCGAAAGGTACCCTTTAAGAGTGCCCAGAGCAGAGGTCTGCTGCGCAGGTGTCAAAATAAACAATAAGATATGAGAGAGGGGAGCAGAAAAAGGATCAATAGATCGGTCTGCACAATATTTCACAAATTTGTTCCACCGGCAGGCGTTTTCGGTCTTGGCAGAGGTTCGCCTGGCTGCCAAAATACAGACTTCGAGAGGAAGGTCGAATGCTATCAACTGCTGCTGCTTAATCTCCATGCAAGAAGGCATAGAGTTGACAGGTACGGTGGAGGACCCTCCCCTGCAGCTGCAACAGAAGATCCTCCAGAAGGGGCAGCCTGATCGGAGGATCGATGCTCAACTGTAGAAGCTCGGGATACCAGACTCCCCATGCCCAGTCCAGAGCCACAAGAATAGCTTGGGCCCGGTTGCTCCTGATCTTCTTGAGCACTCTGGGCAGGAGTGGTATGGGCGGAAAGGCGGAAAGCAGGCCCAAACTCCACTCAAGACGAAAAGAGTCTCCAAGAGATAGCTGCCTTGGCAACTCCAACGTTGCGTGCTCTCGGTGGAGGTAAACCAATCTAACCAAGGCTCTCCCCACCGCTGAAAGAGACCTTGTGCCACCTCCCGATGGAGGCGCCCTTCGTGATCCGCTAGGCATCAAAAGCTGAGTTTGTCCACCCCGGCATTCAGGGAACCTTCCAGGGGTTGAACCACCAGGGATATGCCCTTCTGTTCCAGCCATGTCCATAGACGCAGGGCCTCTTGACAAAGGGTCCACAACCCCACCCCACCCTGTTTGTTGCAGTACCACATGTGTTGTCCGTGAACATCTGAACCAGCTTGCTTTTGATGGAAGGATGGAAAGCTTTCAATGCCAAGCAAATCACTCTGAGCTCCAGCAAGTTGATGTGGAGTCCTGATTCCGCCTGACACCAGAGTCCTCTGATCTCCACCTCTCCCACATGGTTGCCCCATCCCAGAAGTGACGCATCTGTCACCACTGAGTGATCTGGTTGGGGAAGGGAGAGGGGTCTGCCTCTGACCCAATCACGGTTGGTCAGCCACCACTGCAGGTCCTGTGCAGTTCCCTCTGAGATCTGAACCATGTCGGAGAGATTCCCCTGATGCTGCACCCACTGGAACTTCAGATCCCACTGCAGAGCCCGCATATGCCATCTGGCATGTGTCACTAGCAGGAGGCCCAGCAGCCTCAGAGTCACTCTCACCGGAATCCAGGATAGGGTCTGAAACATCGGTATCACAGGCTGAATAGCCTAGACCTGCCTCTCGGGAGGATAGGCCCAGAACTGCACTGTGTCCAGAACAGCTTCAATGAAGCTGTGGGAGCGACAGAGGCAGTCAGGTGTGACTTCGGCACGTTGATATTGAACTCCAGCAAAACAAGAAGGTTCGCTGTAGTCTGGAGGGGACGACAGCCTGGGACGAGCTCACCTTCAACAGCCAGTCATCGAGATAGGGGAAAACTGGCACCCCTGATCTGTGCAAATGAGCTGCGACCAAAGCCATCACCTTGGTGAACACCCGAGGAGCGCTGGTAAGGTATAGGGGAGCAACGTGAACTGAAAGTGCTCGCGGCCTACTGTAAACTGCAGGTAGCGCCAATGGGCAGGCAAGGCGGGAATGTGAAAATAGAGGTCCTGCAAGTCCAACACTACCATCCAGTCTCCGGGGTCTAGGGCAGACAAGACCTGAGCCAGAGAGAGCATTTTGAACTTTTCCTTTTTGAGGAAGTAGTTGAGGGCTCACAGATGTAAACTAGGACAAAGGCGTTTGTCCTTTTTCGGGACCAGAAAGTAGCGGGAATAGCAGCCACAGCCTACTTCTGGCACCAGCACCATCTCTATGGCTCCCTTGGCCAAGATAGCCCTGACTTTCCTCCTGAAGCAAGTTCAGGTGGTACTCCGTCAGCCGGTCGTAAGTCAAAGGCACAGAGGAAGGGGTAGTCTCAAAAGGCAGGGAGTAGCCCTTTCGGACTATCTGAACAACCCACTTGTCCGACATGACGTTTTGCCAGTTGTGGAGGTGATGGCTGATCTGGCCACCAGCCAGCCACCCATGATCCTGAAGGGCCAGACTAGGAAGGTTTAGACGCTGCAGGTGGTGGAGTGGACTGACTGGCCCTTTGACCCACAGGATACAAGGAGCCGGAGCCACGGCCGCGCAGAGGTTGCTGAACTTCTGCGGTTTTGTGGCTGGGGTAGGTTGGCGTGGCTGAAATCCCCTTCCTTGGCCAAGAAAGGGATGAAAAGCAGACGGGGGGGTCACCGAGAGGCCCCAGTACTTGGCCGTAGCCTGCGAGTCCCTAAAGCGCACCAGGGCCATGTCTGCCTGGTCTCCGAAGAGACGGGTGCCATCAAAGGGCATGTCCATAAGAGAAGCCTGGACATCCCCAGAAAAGCCTGAAGTCCTCAGCCAGGCTTGGCGTTGAATAGCCACCGTTGATGACATTGCTCTGCCCAGCGAGTCAGTGGTGTCAAGCTTACAACGAATGATGAACTTGCCCGCCTCTCGCCCGTCCGATACTGCTTGGGAAAGAAAGGCCTGGGTCTCATCCGGAACCTGTGGCAGCACCTGCGCAACCATTTCCCACAAAGAGTGGGCTTAACGATCCAATAGGCATGCTGTGTTTACTGACCGCAACGCAAGGCTGGCGGAAGAAAAAATCTTCTCGCCCCAACTATATCCAGTCTCTTAGATTTCCCGTCCGGGTGTGCTGAAGGGAATGCACCTTGTGAGGTAGAGGCTTGGACCCCCAAATTCTTGAGGGTAGGATGATTAGTGAGGAATTTCAGGTAGCCCGGTGCAGGGCAATGACGGCGGGCGATGATCCTATCCACAGGAGCCTCTGTGCTGGGCTTGGACAAGGTCTCCATAAAGACATCAGTTAAGGCCTCATTGTACGGCAGGAGGGGTTCCAAGGAGGAAACACTTGGCTGCAGGACCTTCGTCAAGGTGTTAGTCTTGACGTCCACCGAAGGGAGAGGAATATCCAGGACCTCGGCTTCCCTTCTCACCGACATAGCGTATGAAGCTCCCTCCTCCGTAGCCAAGGTAGCAGGAGAAAGCAGGCTGAAATCCGAGGAGGTATCCAGTCCAATGCCCTCATTCAGTTCGTTATACCAGTCTATTTCGTGCTCAGGCTGATTTTGTAAAGGGTCCAGCAATGCCTCCCAAGCCTTCTCCATTCATAACCCCTCAAAATAAGGCTGAGGAACCGACCTAGGACCCAAGGGTGCCATTGGCGCTGGAATCTGTGTCAAAAGGTGTAGATCTGGCTTGTCGGGGATAAGGATGGGACTGGCGTGCTGGGGGTGCCTGCGGCGTCGGGGGTCTCGGTGCGGGGCCGGCGCCTGGGAAGGTCGCAGGGGTACGACCGGCAGCAGGCTCCACAGAACGAGGCCTGGAGCGTCTAGTCTCTTCTGTTGCATTGGCCGACGGACGTGAAGAATAGGAAGCATGCTTCAACTTCTTGTGTTTTTTATGCCTCTTACCTGACTGACTCGACGACTCCGAGAGGGGCGGACGAGGCCTTAGGACTTCCAGAGCAGCGTCCAGACCTTCCTATGACCTGGTCCAACAACAGAGGGTAGCTCTATTTACGGATCTGCGCTAGCTGGTGCGGAAAGAAAAGAACTGACGTCAACGCACCGAGGTGGCGCCTATATAGGTGACACCAAAGTCACTTCTGCGGAGCCGACCGACGCCACCTACCGGCACGTAAGGGTATTGCTCCAGCAAAAGTTTTCTGGATCCAGCCGGACGCCTGGGATATTCTATATTAAGGAATCTGCAGCTAGATCTCCCTATCAGATAAAGAAATGCAACTTTTAGAAAGTTGCCACTCTGTGACCCAGTTTTTCCAGTGGCCTCATACAGTCACTGGCTACTAGACAGCTTTCTGGCCTCCTGGGGAGTCGTGTGTATGACTCCCAGGCTTGGGAACAATGGCAGCCTGCTATAGGGCAAGGAGTCGCCTCCCCTTCGCAGGAAGCCACTCAGGGTGTTAGCCCAAAGAGCAAGCTTCAAAGGCATAGCTGTCTTTGGTGGGCAAATGGCGCTCACACTCCTGAGGGGCTGCCCTTTGTTCAGGTTAACAGGATGGCAGCGGGGACAGAAAGGGGAAACGAATGCCCAAACCGGTTTTCCCGTGGGCGCGTAGATCACAGGAAGTCACACCACTAGGGTGGGCTACTAAGCAGCTTCCAACATCCAAAGAAGGGTTCAGCCGGAAAGTCATCAAGAGGGAGGAGACCTGGTAGCCCATCGGCTAGTGACCATATAATCTCCCTGGGGCAATTTCTGGGCATACATGTGGCGTCACTGCCACCCTGATCCTCAGATCATGCCGGAATTGGAAAGAGGAAGGAAGGAGGACTGCCCTGGACTTGGCAAAGAGAGGCTGCACCATCTGAGGAACTAAACCTGCTGCAACTTGGGCTAGCGAAGAGAGGACTGTGCCTAGGGCTCCTGGCTTTATACAAAGTCGCTCCCAAGCCCCAGACCAAAGAAGTGACAACAAGGATCAGTCAGCTGACCCCCTGGAACTAGCGCCAGGGCCATCAAGGCTGAAGTAGCCCACTCTGGCAAGTCAGTAGCCACTTCACAAAAATCGTAGCTGACTGCCGCTGGGCGCCCCGAGAGACCGATCATTGAAGGTCAAAAGTTAAGTCGGCCGGACCCGGGAGTGTCGCCGTGGCCAGATTGGTTGCCCAAGAGGGACACCATCCTCCACCAAGGGATATTGCTGAGACTGCTGAAGATGGATGCCGGTAGCCCAGCCGCAACTGGCCTTCTACTGTCTCAAAGAGGACTTCGAGGGACCCCAACTTCTGAGGCCAAACTCGCCTCACCCGACCCATGGACTGAGGGAAAAAAAGCAAAGGCACCACCACACAGCACCCAGAGCATCTTCCATCTACTGCATCCGCAGCATCAGGACAACGCCATTGAAGTCTCTGGCGGTCGTGCTGTAAAGGTTGGAACTGGAGCTGCAAGCTGCCAAGCTAAATATATATTCCTGGAATATTGCAGGTGCAACATCTAAACTCACGGATAGCACCCTAACAGAAACCTGGGCCGCATATGATGTCATAGCGCTGCAAGAGACCTGGCTGTTAGGTCCATTTCAACTGCCGGGTTTTACACTACACCAGGTGGATGCCGAAAAAACGAGTTGCTTTGGAAGGCCGAAAGGTGGGTTATCGGTCTATATATCAAACAACCTTAGGGTAGAACCAGAATAGTTGTCGGTGACCACCACAAACATACAGATAATTAAACTTAATTTTGGCAGTGATCATTGGATAACTTCAATAATCTTCTTCAACATCTATGCTCATCCAATTGCCCAAGATAAATCGGTAACATTCAAAAAATTAATATATGAAATAGCCGAAGTAAGATACAACACCCCGAATTGGGAAATATTGATTACAGGTGACTTTAATACCCATCTTATTTACACACCAGATGACGATGACCAGTTAGCAGTGGAAAACGAAATCTGGTCGGTAAATCATCAAGCAACCCATCCTTGGAGGAAAGCTAACAAAGTGGGTAAAGAACTGGTCACCACCTTAGAATATTTCGGTTTGAGAGTAATCAACGGGAGAACACAGGACGATAATCCTCCAAATTTAACATATTATGGACCGACGTCTGGGTCTATAATCGACTACACTGTTCTTTCCTTAACATTAATACAACAACTAAGCATGTTCAAAATCAAATGTACTACAGACAGCGACCATTCAATCCAGCAAATGGCTATAAATATAAATCCAGACAGATATCAGCTTGCACCAACAATCAACGAAGGAAGTGAAGAAATAACCCAAAAACGATTGAATTGGTCATCTCATCTACTTCCAAAACTCGCAGGTAAAGCTAAAATGATCATGGAGGCTAGTATAGCATTTTCCCTAACGGCATTAAACACCTGGACTAAATTTGTGATAGAAATGACAAACCAAAAACCAAATTCAACATCGAGAAGGTTTAAAAACTACGTTCGTCCATTATCTCAGAAAACTAGAGAATTAAAAAAGAATTGAGAAGAGAAATGAGGAAGGTAAAAAAACTGGGTACTCAAGCAGCCACATGGGAAAAACAAACAATTGAAGAAGGAATATAAGAAATATGTCTGGCAGAAAAAGAAAAAAAAATGGACAGAAGAGTTCTGGACAAAGCTACTCCACAATTGCAAACAATCAAATATTAAAGCTTTCTGGAAAACAATAAATGGCTTAGACAAGGAAATTAACGTAACAGCTTCATCAAATGTTACGGAACAAGATTGGACAGTTTATCTGACAAAAGTCTTCTCCAACGAAGAGCAGCTACAATTAAATAAAACCAACAGAGCCACTGAGACACATATAACAAACCGTATCGAAACATTGCCTCGTTTTGAGTATGTAATCGTCTAAGATAATACATCTTGTACTCTTTCAAGAGTTGAAAATGTGATTAAAGCTGGCAGAAGCAACAGTGCCCCAGGTCCAAACGGCATTCCGCAGGCAATATACAAATGGGATCCAAAATATTGGGCTAACCCGATAATGGCATTGTTTAAAGAGGTGGAAAACACAGGCATGGTCCCAGGTAGTTGGAGGGGATCAATAATAAACCCAATTTTTAAGGGGGCGATAGAACAAAGCCAGCGAATTATAGACTAATAGCTCTTATTGATTCAGAAGCAAAATATTATGCATCACTAATATTGGAAGATTTAATTGAATGGTCAAATTCCAAGAATTTGATTCCAGCCCAACAAACAGGATTTCGGAAAGGTTACGGTACCTCAATTAACATGACAACAGTTGCAATAATTGCAGAAAAAAGTAAACGTCTAAAGAAAAAATTACAACTCTGCTTTATCGATCTGAAAGCAGCTTTCGATCGGGTGGACCGACCTCTCCTATGGGCAAAACTAAGACGATGGGGCATTCAAGAAAAAATCTTAAGAGCAATTGAAATGCTATATACAGACACATGGATTCAAATCAAGGTGGGAGATGGTACGAGAATATCCAGGAAAATACCAACTGCAAAGGGTCTTAAGCAAGGGTGCGTGTTAGCACCACATCTGTTTAACCTCTTTACTGCTGATTTATCTATCCACCTGGACCAAGTAAACTCGCACGCTCCAAGACTAGGCCCATTAATGATATCCCATCTGTCATACGCCGATGATATTGTGCAGCTGAGTCACACGGAAGTGGGACTACAAAGATTAATTAAAGATACTGCGGTATATACAAAACTTAACAAATTGGAAATTAATATCGCAAAGACTAAAATCATGTCTATAGGAAACAATCCCAATGCCTCATTAAAAATCAAGCTGGGTAATGCAACCATAGAAGAAGTCAGCACCTATAAATACTTGGGCTTCAATTTTGATAAAAAATTTAATTTTCAGATACACCAGCAGTATATGGTTAGAAAAAATAATACTTTAATACACACATTTTGTGCACTTGTAAAAAAAAAAAAAAAAAACTTGACGGTCCTTCCTTTCAACCATTGCTTGCTGTTATTAAAGCAAAACTGCTTCTAACGCTAACTTATGCAAGTATGGTGATGCATGGTAAGGATTCTAAAATGCTGGGTAGATTACAAATCAAAACATACAAACGGGTTTTTGGTCTTCCTTGCAACGCTTCTCCTGCTCAAATCCGTTTGGAATTTGGATTGACTCAGCAAAATATAGCAAGAAGATACCATTCCATCAAATCCTGGCATAAAATACGAAAAATTCAGTCCAGCTCTTTAATTAGTGCTTTATGGCAATCTCTGATTAACAATGAGAACTCAAGCTACAACAAATATTTGCTATCATCATTACAAATAACTAATACGGGTGATTTATGGGACCTAAATCTGACACATTCCACTTTTTGTCATGCGATGAATAAAGCAGTAAAAATTCACTCGCTAGTCGAAGATAAAAATATATTCTCGCGGCGATCCCATGCCTGGATGACAAGTCAAACATATGTCACATTGCAACCTGCAGCATATTTACATCTAACCTATCCAGCGTATCTCAAGAAAACGTTATTGGCTATACGCTTACGAGAACTGCCATCCTTAGCAGATAAACCGCCATGGAGATACAAAGGCCCAAAAATGTGCAGGTTATGTGGCGCCCTTAAAGAGGATTTCTTGCATTTGGTCTGCATATGTCCCATACTAAATAATGTATGCCTTATACTCCTAAAGCGCCTATTTAACGAGAGGGGGATTCTTACATGCAGAACAGCTATCATGAGAAGCCTCGACTCCACAGACCCCCAGCTAAATTGCAAACTTTTGAATTTTGTACAATCACATGATAAAGCAATCAAACAGAATTCCAAGGAGCTTACATCAGTATAAGGAACTTGGCCTAGACTGTGAGCAAAAGACATTAATATAACATCAACACAAGTATGGGACTCTGACACTCGGATCCGCTAATACTCTTATAAGTAAAACTGGTATTTAATTTTATACCGATGCACATGCCACTTTGCAATAATCGAGAAGATTATGAATGGTTAAGATTCGAAGGAAATGTCACAATAATATGCTGCAAAGAACAATATATTATCCTGTATTCTTGCAATATCAACTAGTGCATTTTAGAAAACTGATCATTTTAAAAAGATTTGAATTTTAAACATGTCTGGGATCATTTACAAAAGCGATGTATCTTAAAGCAAACACATTTATTTTGTATTAATTGTAAAATATTGTGACGGTTTTCATTAACTTATAACAATAAATACATTATCCTGTTATCCGGTAAAGGTTGGAACTGGATTGGGAAACTCTTTGTTGGCCAGGTAACTATCCAAATACTCCTTATTGGCTCCCCAGACCTTCATCCTGTCAGGCTTGGTCGCCTAAATCGAGCTGGAGTAGTCAAACATAACTCTCAGAAACTTTTCAAAAGTTTGCAAACTTTACGGTTACCAATGCTCGTTTGTGGGTAAGCCGTGAAATAAGTTTTCTTTGAAAATCTGTATCTCCTGAACCCTCCGATGGATTTTATTCATCTTGGTCTCTAACAAGTCATAAAAATATCTTTTTTTTATAAATTGGTGTCGGATTTCTTTTGTGTTGTGTGGATTTCTTATTTCAGTGTTTGGTACTGTTAAATGCTTTACACTCGTTCCTTTGTGTAAGCCTTGCTACTCAAAGCCATAGCTACACAGGGTTGAGCATAAACGTTTCACAAATGAACCTGACTGGACCAAAGATAGTTTTTGCAAGTGTATTCCACAGTAAGTCTGCACAGCCACACCATATAATGTACCCAAATCCTCACAGACAATGTTATACCTTCTACTTGGATTCAGAGTAACCAGATGGGGTCGAGTCCTGCTTCTCTTTCTTATGCATGCACTTGGACTGACTGGAGAACTTTGAGTGTGAAGTTGGACAGTCGCGGGAGCAGTCTCTCGACCAAAACCGGGCCAATCACTTGAAGCGTCAGCGAGACCTATGTGAAGGCTGCAAATCTGCCTTGTGTTCAGCCACATTCAACTTTGCCTCCCCTTCATGGATCATATTACAAGACAGAGTTGTGTCCCGAACCCAGAGACTAAAGACATCTCATGCAGGTCCGTGACCAACAGCTAGAAACTTGCCATTTTCAGTAGGGACATTGTTCTCTAGCACACCCAGATATCACTTAGATGTAGTCTGCAAACGACAAAAATGGGAGTGAAGCTTCAGATACGGGTCGGGAGATGCAAAAAGAATGGAACTGATGTCAGTGCACAGCAGTGGAGCTTGCATGAGGCTCCGCTGTCCCTTTCGGGACAGTATGAAGCCAGAGCAGAGCCTCACTGTGCCACCTGGTGGCGCACTGGAGCACTGCTGTGAAAAGTTTCTGGATCTAGCATGCCTTGCAGAGCAGCGCATGCGCTGCCCAGGCTCGACCTAAAAGGGTAACAGCCAAGATCCTCGCTGCTATAGGCCAATATTATTGCTAGGTTCGATTGTCAAGGTAGTAGGCCATATAATTCTACACAGGATAGAAGCCTTAATGGAAGAGACAAACGCCATTACGACGATTCAATATGGCTTCTGGGAGTGGCTTGGCACACAATAGCAGTGTCTAAATTTACATCTAATCATAAATAGATATACAATAGCCAAGAGTTGAGGCACCCTATCTTTCTTTTATGGATCTGAGTAGTACCTTTGACAGGGTTACCCAGGCCTAAGCTATGGAACACTGTTTCTCATAAAGGACTGGCCAGGGGGTCATGGAGTTTGTAAGGTATGGGTCTGAGGGAGAATGCGTTGAGGCTTTAGAATTAGATCAGGGAGTTTGCCAAGGCTCTGTGCTGACCTCTACAGTGTTACTTTTATACATAAATGGTCTGAATGCCTTTTTGCTTTTCTCAGGGAAGGATATGCCAAAAGGTCAAATCAACGCCTTTCTCGACCCTATTATACTGCAGATGATATCGTATTTGCTCTCACAAACACCTAAGGATCTCAGAGGTTCACTCGAAAACTTTGTTAAATTCATGGATAACTTGGATCTCGAGACCAAAGTCTTGAAAACTCCTTACATGACAAGTGACAGACAAAGTAAAATTAGACCCATTTTCATTAACCGGAAGTTCATTGAAAAAGATAATAATTTTGCCTACCTGGGGGTCACTTTTGATTCATTCAGTTTATGGTTACAATGCCTCTCAAACACATGCCTCTGATTGAACCACTCCATTGGGGCTCTGTTTGATTTTGTTAAGAGTATTCAAAACAAACCGATTTTAACTCAACTAGAAATATATAAGCACAAAGGCCTACCATTATTGTCTAATTGGGCAATTATTTGGGGCTACTGTGATACTATCCAGCTACAGCTTGGAGAAAATCGATTTTGTAGGTGCCTATCTGGCCTATCCCCCTCAAGCCCGGAGTATTTTCTTCACGAGGAATTAGGCTTTTCATATGTAGAAGATATGAAAATATCTTCATTCCTTCGGTTGGTCTCAATTTGGGGAAACAAGCATGCCACCCTTAATCGAGAATTCATAGCCGATTGTTTAGCATGTGATATGAGGCGTATGATCCCCTGGTTCAGGTACACCAAGTGAACTACTGAAACTTGAGCTGTTTACATCCCCACACCTGATCACTAAGGGGGACTCTATCAGAGTGAAAAAGATCCCCATGCTGGTTACCAGAGCTACAAGAGTGGAAGGAAATGGACAAAACCATCCTACTTGATGATGCTATTACACAAACAACTATTGGAGAGGAGTCTTGCCTGATTCTGGTCAATAACCCATGGGCGAGATCGCTCGACTGGGTTTCACTTGGGCTCTCTAAAGAAGCAGTCTCTGTTTCTCTTTGGGCCAATAGGATTCCTCATCAATAATGACTTGCACCGGTGATGAAATCTCCACTTTATTTTCTTCTGTAAATTTAACAAACGTTTCATACAGCAATATTTATTACCGGTTCTTAAAACGTATATTTTATAAATGTAATCCGGCATTTTATTTTTTAAGGATGTTGCTCATCCCAGCTGTTTGTTACTCTGTGGGGTGTTTCTTAAAGTCTGGAATAACTCACCATATATATTGATGAATTTTTGATTTTATGTAGTTATGTAACATGTCTGTAAACTGTTATACAGTTTATTCATTTTTTATTTATTTCTTTAAGATTATTAGAGAATAACTGACTAAAGTCTATTGACTGATTGAAAATCTGGCACAGACTGAGCCCTGGGGCAGTTTCATGATCCTGTTCCTTGTGCTTCGGACACAGAAGGGATAGGTGCTTTTCTTTTCCCATCTTCAAAGCACACATTAACTCTAAAAATCTCTAAGTTAGTGCATCGTGTAAAAACAGCCGAACGAGAAAACACATGGCAGTAACATACTCTTCAGGTTTCCGAGCTCTCGGTCAGTGTAAGAAACACGCAATCCCCTTCTGCGTCGACAGTGCAAAAAATGGGATCATGATAGAGTCCCAGGAGAACTAATGTTAAACCCTCCCATGTTAACCACTGGTTAGACAAGCATTTGCAATGCAATAGGTCTCGGATTTGCAAGAGTTAGTGCTATTAGCGTTGTGAGTGATAATGTCTTTTACCTATGTGTTTTGGTTTGGAGTGTAGTGGATGTATGTGGAGTGGAATTATGTGGGTTCTATTGGAATTGTTAGTTGTGGTATGATGTGTAAATCTGTGGTGTGTATTGGAGGTATGTGGTGTGTTGTGGAATTGTGTTGTGTATTTGAAATATGTGGTTTGGTGTGGAATTATGTGGTGTGTGTTGGAAATGTGTAGAGATGAATTGTGTGGTGTTGAGCGAAATTATGCTTATTGGAATTTTGTGTTATGGTTTGGAGTGCGTTTATGTGGATTGCAGGTATGTGGTATAGAGTGCATTTATGTGAGGTGTATTTCTGTTGTATTGAGTAGAGTGTAATTATGTGTAGTGTGATTATGTGGCGCTGAGTGGTATTATGTGGAGTGTAATTATGTTGTGTGCTGAAGAATTGTGTGGCATTGAATTATGTGGTGTGTGGAATCATGTGGCATAGTTTGTAGTGGTATTATGCGGCATGGTGTGGAGTAGTATTATTTGGTGAGGAATTATGTGGCATGTTGTGAAGTTGAATTTTTTTATGGAGTGTAATTATGTGTTTTGGATCTGAGTGGATATATGTGTAGTGTAAATATATCAGATAGGTGCTGAAAAAAAGGCCAGTGAATCTCCACAAGAGCCCTAACCCTACATTTCCTAAGTGAAGGATGCAGTAGCATCAGGAGTACTAGTTAGCTCCCGCTTTGTTTACGGCCAGCGTTATTTGCAGTGTTGCCATATACCAGGTCCAAAAACTGCAGAAGGCTCAAAATGCAGACCACCATCTCACTCAACTTTTGGCTAAAAAAACATCAATATGTGACATCTCAACTGAAGGCATGCTCTGGCCACAATAAAAAAAAAATAACAGAGTTCAATGGAATTTGCTTTATCTACAAATACCTGGAAGGATCTGCCGTCATACACCTTAAAATAATGAACACCAACCACCTTGCCCTTCTACTCTGCAGAAAACAAAACAGAAAAAAAAAAACAATTTTGCCTCGGCCACTGGCCCATTGCCCGAATGCCTGGTTTACCAATCCGACTCTGCACAGGAGGGAAAATAGAGTGAAGTGCTGGAGCTGGCAGAGAAGCACACCTGGAAGACAAGTGGAAAAAAATATGCACACCCATAAAGTAGTTTAAGAGAAAGCAAAAAAAAAAAAAAAAAGAATTTCCAAAAAATCATCACTCATTGCAAAACAGAAGGTGTGAATTAGAAAGGTAATGCACAGGCTATGCTCGATCGGGGGGAGTGAAGTAAGAAGACAAGATGGACGGGTTAAAGGAAATAAGGTGGGTGAAGAGAAAGCAAGCACATGTGAATGACTTAACATAACGCCAATAGTAAGATAGGCTTTGATCTTATATCCACAACTGTCAGGCCAGAATTATCCAGAAACCACACTTAAAAGCACCATCCCTGTGCATGCGATCTCCATGTTAATAGAAACACAACGAAAGGAGACAAACAAAAGGAAAGGACTAGTTTATCACAATGTATATCTAAAAGCAAAAACCAAGCTAATTAGAGAACACTGATTTACATTACCAAGGCAAGTTCTGAAAACGCAATCAAATAGTAAACATGTTAGAACAAAAAGCAGGCCCTTCAGGGCTGCTACTTAAAAGCACTATCATAGTCCATCAATTGTCCATGTTGTTACAAGCAGACTGCACGAGTGTAGCCGCACATGCAGAAAGTGCTTAAATACAATACCTAGTAGTAGTGAATGCGTGTAACATAGAGAGCGCTGCACAAGACGTCACTGAAACATATTGTGAAAACAAAATCCACTTTGGCACATTTGACGGCCATAAGCGGGTCCTTCACAGCCGGCCTTGGTAGCTACAGTGACTCATGCCCGAAGTCTAATTGGAGTTAAAACAATACTAACAAGAATATTGTGCTGCATAACAAAATACTTAGAAGGTCCCAAAAGCGAGACCTATTGGCTATGCCAATGCTTGTTCTAACTTCGTGTGCACCTGAGGGAGTTGCCTCCAGGGTCGGCTTTTGGCATGGGGAGCTGGGCCCAGGCTGCCAAACTTTAGAAGGGCCCACAGACCTGTCTGCATGAAGGTTGTGCATGCAGCAGTTTACCTCTGAACGGGATCGCTATTCTTCATAACTGCTTATAATCTTTTTTCTTTATACATGCTGCACGTACCCTGTTTAGCACATTAACTCCTGCAATCTTCCTCCCATCCTTACCTAGCCCTCTGACATCCCACATGTTCACACCCCATTACCCCACCGCCTTCTCACCAGTGTGAAGGTAAAATGTGGGGTGGGTAATTAAGATGGGTTTGGGAGGCGCAGTTTGCGTTCAGAGGCATTCACTGCGTGAAGTGGCACTAGAAACGGGATCCCCCGTTGCTTCTTGCTTAAATGACCAGCAGCAGTCTGGGTGCCAAATGTGTTTGCATCCAAGGCGCTATGTGATTAAAGGCCGGCTCCGGCTGCTTCCTGGTGTGCTGCCCACCAGCAAGTAGCGACGCCAGCAGAGGAGGAATGTACACTCACCAGGCCTTCTACACACTTTAATATCACGTCATCGAGGCAATTTATTTTAATTTCACACATACTAAAGTGTGTGTGTGTGTGGGGGGTGGGGGATGGGGGGTGGAGTTGCATATAAAGAGACATTTCATTCATTTTACTTCACGAGGCCAAAGTCCTACAAAAACTAGACTGTCCAAATCTGCCCGTTAATGCAACGTATGCCGTCACGTTACCTGCCAACACTGCCGATTTGAAAACGGAAACTTTTCTGGCCAAAAAGATCTCATCCAAATTGAAGCCTGAATTATAGGTTTCCTCTATGTGCAGCTAAAATGGATCAAACGTGAGATAGACGTCGGCATATTTCTATTAATTTCCTGCAGGGGTCGGTTTACACTCCTTTCTTGCTCACCATATCAACCTTGCGTATCCCTTCTGAAGCATTTATATAATACATCGGGACGCCCTCGCTTCTCGGAAGAGCACTGCCCTCTGTGTACGTGTGACGGCGCAGGCGGGTGGGCTGGAACCGGTCACAGGCGCAGCTCTACGGGGTCCCGCGCGCTCTATGGCCCCGATTATTTATATAGTTAAAAAAAGATAATCAATTGGAAGCAACGAGACCTGTAGAGTGGAATTTGGAAGGCGCTGCAGCATCCCCAGATCAAAGTATGCAGAATAAGGAACAAGGTAACTGGAAGACATGTCACCGCTAGTCAGAAAGACACCACAGCGCCACTGAAAACGTAACGCACGCAGCCTCTAAAATCATGCACACTAGAAGACGGGCAAATAAAAGGCAAACTGAAGAAAAACCAGTGGTGCGCGCGCACCACAGAGGAGCAGGGGAGGGGGGGGGGCGAGGGAGCCTGTCGTCTGTGCCACACGCTAATGCAAGTCCTAGACACGGACGGGAATGGGCGGAGCAAAGGCGGGACATGCGCCCGCCTTTGCCCAATTGCGTGCTGTCTTTCTTATAAAGACGCACGCAAAGCCCAATAGCCGGGGGGAAAAACGAAAAGCACACGCACGAGCGTGTGCGATTCCTAGGTCACTTTCAAAACCCCATACAAGAGGTCTCGGGCTGTGCGAGCAGTGCTGCGCACTGCAACGCTAGGCTCGAGACCTAAACAAGCATTTGCAATGCAATAGGTCTCGCATTTGCGAGAGTTTGAGCTATTTTTATTGTAAATGACATTGCCTTTTATTTATGTTTTGGTTTTTGAAACATAAATAAAAGCCATTGTCATTTACAATGCCAATAGGTCAAACTCGCATAAATGCGAGACCTATTGCATTGCAAATGCTTGTTGTTACCGAAAAGCCCTTTCCACAGCGCATACTGGCTCCTTTAACGTTACTCACTAAAACAACCAAGTACAGGTAAAGCACGAGATGGCTTCGTGTAACCAAAAGCACAATGCTCCAGCACTGGAATTATAATCAACATAGTGGCAGAACTTAAATCTCAATGGCAGGAGTCAGGAGGCCTCACAAGGAACATATTAACCTGTAATAATGTGCTAGAATCTGTTGGAGGAATATGGTTAAAGACCAGTGTGCACACTGATGAGAGGCATGTGAGTCCAGGACAGTGTCTCCTATGAATGAGCAGTGCGGACCCTGAGTAACAGTCTCTTAATCATGCAGTTTTGCCATCTGCACTAGTCCTGTTATCAGCGCTATTCTTATTGTTGTCATCGGCACTAGTCTCGTTGTCATCGGCACTATTCTCATTGTTATCATCAGCGCTATTTTCGTTGTTGTCATCAGCACTAGTCTCATTGTTGTCATCAGCGCTATTCTCACTGTTCTTGTTAGCACTAGTCCCATTGTTATCATCAGAGCTATTTTCATTGTTATCATCACCACTAGTCCCGTTGTTATCATCAGGGCTATTCTCATTGTTGTCATGGGCACTAGTCCCATGGTTATCAGTGCTATTCTCATTGCTCTCATGAGCAATAGTCCCATTATCATCAGTGCTATTCTCATTGTTCGCATCGGCACTAGTCCCATTGTTATCATCAGAGCTAGTCTCATTGTTGGCATCGGCACTAGTCCCATTGTTATCATCAGTGCTATTCTCATTGTTGTCATGAGCACTAGTCCTATGGTTATCAGTGCTATTCTCATTGCTGTCATGAGCACTAGTCCCATTGTTATCATCAGTGCTATTCTCATTGTTATCAGTGCTATTCTCATTGTTGGCATCAGCACTAGTCCCATTGTTATCATCAGTGCTATTCTCATTGTTATCAGCGCTATTCTCATTGTTGGCATCGGCACTAGTCCCATTGTTATCATCAGTGCTATTCTCATTGTTGGCATCGGCACTAGTCCCATTGTTATCATCAGTGCTATTCTCATTGTTGGCATCGGCACTAGTCCCATTGTTATCATCAGTGCTATTCTCATTGTTGGCATCTGCACTAGTCCCATTGGTATCATCAGCGCTATTCTCATTGTTGGCATCGGCACTAGTCCCATTGTTATCATCAGTGCTATTCTCATTGTTGGCATCGGCACTAGTCCCATTGTTATCAGTGCTATTCTCATTGTTGTCAGGAGCACTAGTCCCATTGGTATCATCAGCGCTATTCTCATTGTTGTCATGGGCACTAGTCCCATTGTTATCAGTGCTATTCTCATTGTTGGCATCGGCACTAGTCCCATTGTTATCATCAGTGCTATTCTCATTGTTGGCATCGGCACTAGTCCCATTGTTATCATCAGTGCTATTCTCATTGTTGGCATCGGCACTAGTCCCATTGTTATCATCAGTGCTATTCTCATTGTTGGCATCGGCACTAGTCCCATTGTTATCATCAGTGCTATTCTCATTGTTGTCAGGAGCACTAGTCCCATTGTTATCATCAGTGCTATTCTCATTGTTGGCATCGGCACTAGTCCCATTGTTATCAGTGCTATTCTCATTGTTGGCATCGGCACTAGTCCCATTGGTATCATCATCGCTATTCTCATTGTTGTCATGGGCACTAGTCCCATTGGTATCATCAGTGCTATTCTCATTTTTGGCATCGGCACTAGTCCCATTGGTATCATCATCGCTATTCTCATTGTTGGCATCGGCACTAGACCCATTGGTATCATCAGCGCTATTCTCATTGTTGTCATGGGCACTAGTCCCATTGGTATCATCAGTGCTATTCTCATTGTTGGCATCGGCACTAGTCCCATTGGTATCATCAGTGCTATTCTCATTGTTGGCATCGGCACTAGTCCCATTGGTATCATCAGCGCTATTCTCATTGTTGTCATGGGCACTAGTCCCATGGTTATCAGTGCTATTCTCATTGTTGGCATCGGCACTAGTCCCATTGGGATCATCAGTGCTATTCTCATTGTTGGCATCGGCACTGTTCCTCAGTGAAAAATCTAAGAAAGTTTCAAAAGAGCAACCTGTGTCCGACAGGCACTTCAAACTTAGCAGTCTGTCAGGAAGGACATCGAAGAGCAGAGCCCTCCACCGCTGCAAGTAGCTGAACTGAATGCCCAAAAGAACATTTTGCGTGCTGGTGTACATTTATCTGGAGTTCGCCACCAAACCTGTTACACTGTAATCAAACATTCCTCCTACATCCACGCCAAAGACAGTCAGCAGAAAACACGGGAGTTCTGCCTCACAGAAGTCCGAGGAGCGGCCTAAAGATGGGGCAGACATTTTTATACTGTGTGAACATAGTGCAATGCATAATACCTCAATACTTCAACACTTTTAAAAGCAGCTGCGAAACTTATTTCAGATACTATCTGGAAAAAACCAGTGGTGCGCGCGCACCACAGAGGAGCGGGGGCGAGGGAGCGCGGCAGCGAGGCGAACGCGCGCTGCTGCGTGTGCTGCTGCGCGTGCTAGCCACCAGTGGGAATGGGAGGAGCAAAGGCGGGACATGCGCCCGCCTTTGCCCAATCGCGTGCTGTATTTATTAAAAAAAAAAAACACGCGAAAGCCAACAGCAGCAGGCGAAAGCAAAACCACACGCTCATGGTTAGCTTTCTAAAGCCCATACAAGAGGTCTCGCTCTGCGCGAGCTGTCCTGCGCACTGCAACGCTAGGCGCGAGACCTAAAAACGAGGCCCTATTTACCTAGATTAACCACTCACCAGTTTTATATCCCACACTGCCTGAAGCCCACTAAACTATACATATGAGGGTTGGATACAACAAGTTTAGACTGTCCATTGTGGCAACTGGGCTGTCCGTTTCCGTATTTTTAAAAAAATTTTTTTTACCACAGATGTGTTTTCTCATGCCTCCTGACCGTCTCTCTAACACACAACCATGAACTATTAACTCTTCAAATCGGCACGCACCATAGGATTCAAAGATATCTTGTCTAAATTAAGACTTGCAAAAAAAGTAACAAAAACACTTCAATATATCCACATACTGGAAACCACATTAGAATGCGAGTACTGCTTTCAATAGCATAGAAGCTAAGAAGA